>PVHY01011862.1:0-46460 GCA_004024945.1 Uropsilus gracilis
CACACAACGTGCCCTGCTTCTTCAAGGGCTCAGATGTGCAGTGGAGCTCCGGCAGGCCCGGCCTCTCCCCGGGCTGACCCCAGCCCCACCCTCCCTGACCTTGAAAAGGCGAGTGGAGCTGGTGAGTGCGGGACGCGGCGACCGGGCGCCATCGTGGCGTGGCCACGGAGAGCACGGGCGCCAGTGCCCTTGCGAAACCCGTGCCGGATCTGTTTCTTTATGGGCTTTATTTTTAAGACCCACAAGACTAGTGTGTGCTAGTAGAACACAATGCGGCTCAAAAGTCTGTTATGAAAGGAAAGGGAGCGTCAGAGTGATGCATGCTGGTCACTGGCTTTGTGTGCGTCCTTTTTCAGTGAGTGGGGTATAGCATGGATGTGGGTTCTGTCAGGCAGTGATTGCTGTGTTCACTGAGAATCTGGCTTCATCTTATGAGTTGTACTGTCTGACGGTTATCCCATAGCTCTTAATGTCTATTCTTCTACTGATGGCTTTTGGGGTGACTATAGTTTTCACTTTTGCAAAATGGTCTGAGGTGTACAATCTTATATCATTATGTAATTGTACAAGTAGTTCTGAGGACAGATTCTTTGGAAGAGTTGCTGAGTCAAAGAATGTGTCTTGTTTGACAGGTGCCTCCGAATTCCCACAGTTGTACCTCTTCATCAGTGTCTGAGACTGTCTCGCCCACACACTTGTTTTTATCAGTCTAATTATTATAATTCAAAAAGTAAGAAAATGTATCACAAGTGTTAAAACATTTCCCTGATCACTTTAGGAATTGATCATCTTTTCATTAACCTGGAATATATTCTTCATAGAATCAACTTCCTATCATATGCTTTTTTTAATTAAAAAATGTATAATGGGCTTATAAAAAATGAATAAATATTAAGTGTACCACTAAATGAATTATCACCAAGTGAAAATACCATGCAGTATTTTAAATACGGGAGCAGACTAAATAAGCTTGCCATCACCTCCCCCTCCCCTGGCCCATCACTTTACCTCCTTCCTCCTCAAAGGTAACCAACCATTCTCCTAGTTCCTAACTCCATGAATTTGTTTTAAACTTCTCACAAAGGCAGTCAGACAGTTTCTAGTTTTTTTTGTGTCTCATCTCTGTATTAAGCATCATATTATGAGGCTTGGGTTTGTTGACTCTAGTGGTAGGTTTTTCATTTTCATTGCTATGGAGAATTCCACTATATTAATAAACCATGGATTATCCATTTTACTGTTGTCTCCTGGTTACTGCTCTTTCAAAACGTGTCAAGCATGCGTTGGTGGTTATAGTGGTGAGCACTGCTGCCTCCCAAAAAAGTTCAAACGATTTTCCAAGGTCATTGCACCTATTGATATCAGCATCATGTGTGATGTCTAGTTGCATCACCAGCTTGTCCACATTTTGCATACTCTCAGGCTGAATTTTTAAAATTCATTTGAGAATGGGCATACTCAGACTGAGCTTTTAAAATTCATTTGAGAGTATTTTGAGATCACAGGGAGTATTTTGAGATCACAAGGTCACAAGGAGACTTGAGTTAAAACATTTCAATATCCTGCCTATTTGGGAGTTTTTTGCAAGTCATTGCTGCTTTAAGAACTTACTATAAATTTGAGAAATAGGTGACCTGGCTTGGATTTGACAGTTCAGATAGTTCTTGCCCTAACCTCCAACATGACCAAAGAAATAAAATCTGAAAGGTATGTGCTCACTTTGGCAAGCACATATACTAAATCCGAAAGGTAGCTGTTGAGTAAACTGCAGAGAGTGGTTTCATTGTCAAAACTTTGTAGGTGAAGAACAGTTAGATAAAGCAACAATTTAAATAAAATGTGAACCTCTAAACCCATTTGAAGGGAGAAGATACATAGCACATGCTTTTCTGGAATTACTTGTGATGGGTGTCAGTATTTACCAAGGGCAGAGCGTGAAATTGAAACCAAAAGACACTGTAATGAATCTGTCCTCTTGTTTTTATGGGACTGAGAAATTCTGCTTGACCTCATTGGTGTTCAGTAGACTCAAAGGTGGGGAGAGTTCTGAGGATGGGTATCTGCTCTGGTTTGCATATTCTGGCAGATTTGGATGCTGAGCTGGGCGTGTGTCTGCCCTGCAGTTTTCTCACTTAGCCCTAGTGACCATGTCTTTCATTCCTTCCTCACACAGGGATGAAGCGGAAATGGAATATTTAAAGATCGCTCAGGACCTGGAGATGTATGGTGTAAACTACTTTGGCATCCGGGTGCGTTGATGTCTCCGAGTTCCCCGGGTATAAACAGAGAAGGAAAGGGCAGTCTGCTAAAGTGGATTACTTCCTCCTTCCAGGGTGGTGAGATATACTAATGGTTCAGTGGTAACAGGAAAAGAGGAAGGGGAGAGAGGTTTTACAGCCAGATTTTCTATTTTGGACTTCAATTAGTTCCTAGGTAATTACGCATCAGTTGTGCCTCAGGGAGAAGGACTTGGGCCTGGACCTGGGCCTGGGCCCAGCAGAAACCTATTGGCATGATGGGGCATAACACTGATTATTTGTGGCTCTCTTGGAACTGGCTCCTGGGGAGTACCTGTAAATACGTTCTTCCCCCAGGGCATAGGAGAGTAAAGCTGCTTTTATAGATTACTGATTTGTTTGGGTGGGAACTCTTGTTCTCTTGTTCAGCTAATTGGTTTTCTATTCAGACCATTAATAAATAGTCCACTGTCCTCTGGGAACCTACTGCTTCTACTTCAGAGAAGCATTTGTTCTCAGCCCAGGTTCAGCATCTTTTCAGCATCTTTCCCCCTGGGTCTGCAACTGGATCCAAAAGACAGTTTCTTCCAAAGGAATTCATGCGATTTGTTTCACTGCTGGTTCTAAACCGCAGCGATGTAGACGTTAAAATACCTATCCATTGTGGTCCCCCTTTATTATACTGGTTTACTTTCCTTTTTTGATTCATAATAATTTTTTTATTAAATTTGGGTAGATTTAGACACATTTTAAAATATTCTAGGATAGCTTTCTAGTAATTTATTTCCTAAATACAGATTTTTAAAATGGATCATCCACAAAAATAAGGTACACCAAGAAGTTATTTCATGTAGTAAACAAGTGCCTAAAAATTTCCCCATAATAATGCAGAAGGTATTCTGAAGTTGTATTAATTTGTATTTGCTAGTTGTTTTGATTTCTTTAAGATCAAACTAATTTAATGTTTTCTGTGGTTTTATGAATACAACTCCTGTTACCTCATCAAATGCCCCCCACTTAGATTCTAGAAAAATAGTCTTGAAAGCTTAATTTCTTATCTGGGAATGGTTCTGCAGTAATCAGACTAAAATTCACAATCGTGTGTATCTTTTATTATGCAGAATTGACAAAGTTATTGGATAATTTAGTGTCTGAAATTTCACTTTCCTGAAATTTCCTGAAATTTCACAGTTCCTGAAATTTCACTTTCAACTAAGAAAGAGTAGTACTTACAACAGTTTTAAAGATTGCATGAATCCCCATTTCTTTTTTTCTTTTTTTTTTTTTTTTTGAGACTAGGTCTCTATTTTTGCCTGTGGAACCGCAGGCTCTCATTGCCCGGGGTACCACAGACTCAAGCAATCCCCAGCCTCAGCTTCCCAGGTAGCTGGGATTACAGGTGCACCACCACACCCAGCTATTTTTTTGGGACTAGGTCTCGCCACATGCCCCAGGCAGGACTCGAACCGCGATCCCTAGCCCCGGCCGCTTCATGGGCTGAAGCTTACAGGAATGAGCCACCATGTCCGACCCCCATTTCTTTTTATAATCTCCAGAAGACTTCGAGTCATAATTACAGGAGGCAGAAGGTAGAATCCTGTTTCATTTTGTTTTGCTTTGTTTTTGAGACTAGGTCTCGCTATTTTTGCCTGTGGAACAGCAGGCTCACGTTGCCCAGGTTACCACAGATTCAAGCAATCTCCAGCCTCAGCTTCCTAGGTAGCTGGGATTACAGGCACGTGCCACCACGCTCAGCTATTTTTTTGGGACTAGGTCTCACTATGTACTCCTGGTGGGACTCAACCCCGCGATCCCTGGCCCCGGTCAAGGCATCCTAGGCTGCTGCTTACAGGCATGTGCCACCATGCCCGCCACAGGCTCCTGTTTTGTTTTAATTTAAACTAAATAGTCAGAAACATAATGAAATCTCTTGTTTTATACTGTAGATTTTGAAATGACAAAGCCTTGCTTCTGTTATTAGCACAGTAGTTTTAAGAGCTTTGCAGACAAGTAAGGAATCTCTCATAGTTTGATGATTGTGCCTGACTTCTAGGATTAGAAGGCAGGCGTAAAAAGGTTTACCGTGAAGCTCTCCCATCTCCATCTGATACCTGCTGTGCCTCTTATCACAGTCCAAAGAACCTTCAGTTTGCTGATCTGTTTTCCTGTCCTTGAGTCTTGGTGCAATTTCCTCATTTTCAGCAAGGGGTCAGGTGCTATAGGTCCTTGTGCAAGGAGCTTCCTCCCACTGGCACATAAGGGCCAACCGTGGTGGGGGTAGGGCTGCCTGTAGCATAAGCTTGGGTCCCTGGCTGGTTCAGTGACATGGGATCTAGGCTGATTTCTCTGACTGCTCACCAGGACTTCCAAAGGCATGACACACAAATGATGAGTGACACATCTAAATAACTTCTTGAGGACTTAATAATTTGCAGCAATTAATTTTTATATGACTTTTCCAACATTCTATTATAAAAATTTTCAAACTTCACTTAATTCTCTTCCTGAATGTCCAAATGAAATTGGGTTAAAATGGGACAGAAGTCTTTAACCAATAAGCCACAGGTCTGCATCACCCATGCATAGCAGTTGCCAGACAAATGCAGTTTAAACAGCAGGGTTTTATTAACAAGGGAAATTAACCAGGGAAACAAATAGTCCTTACTGCCACAAGTGGCCAGTTATCTTACCCTAGTCACCATTTTCAGCCCCAAATGTCCCAAAGACACATGTCCAAGATGGTGTCCCTTTGCCCCTCCAAAACTAAGGCATACACTCTGCAAATCTCTAGTCCTTCCCTGGTGTCTTCTCTTTGCTTCTTCTCTAGTGTTCTGAACTGCTCCATTTCTCCAACACTCCAGATTTCTTCCACAATTTCTTTTTTTTTTTTTTTTTTTTTTTCAGAGACTAGGTCTCGCTATTTTTGCCTGTGGAACCGCAGGCTCTCGTTGCCCGGGGTACTCCAGACTCAAGCAGTCCCCCGTCTCAGCTTCCCAGGTAGCTGGGATTACAGGCGCACGCCACCACGCCCAGCTATTTTTTTGGAACTAGGTCTCACTACGGGCCCCAGGCGGGACTCTAACCGCGATCCCTAGCCCCAGCCGCTTCATAGGCTGAAGCTTACAGGCATGAGCCACTGTGCCCGGCCTTCTTCCACAATTTCTGATGCACAAATCAGCTTTCCAAATCCCTGGCCATCTCCAGGTACCAGCTCACTTTGCCACCTTGCTATGGTGCCACACTCTCTGCTTCGGCTATTCTTCTGCTAGCCACCATGGCCCCTTGCTACCAACTCTCTCTTTCAGGGGGCTTCCCCTGGCAGACCACATGAGCCTGTTCTCTCAGTCCACCATTCTCTTCTCTTTCCTTTTTTTTTCTCCTTGCCCCTCCCTTTTTATACCCCTTCTCTTCCCGCTGCCCATTTTCTCTCTCAGTTCTTTCAGACTCCATCCACCAGAGTATTTTGGCACTAATACAGTTTTTAACTGTGTCACTACCCTGTATCACAACAACTTTCTCTTTTAACTTAATCTTATCGGTTTTTATTCCACATTTATGGTTACCACATTTAATTAAAGGTAGCACTTAGATCTCTACTTTGATCATTGAGTCGGTGACAGAAGCCCCCATCTGGGGCCACATGAATCATAATTTTGCCTCTGCCTATTCCAGTTCAGGAAGCTGGAGGCTCCCTGATTATAAGACAGCTCTGACCTCTTTTGAGACCTGTTGAAGCTTGTCATATGTAACAACATGTGCTAGAGTCTTTGGGAAGTTGAATAAAATCTTGAATTCTCAGCAGGAGCTGACAGTGGCTGTTCTTTGTCAAATTTACAGAATAAAAAGGGCACAGAACTACTCCTTGGAGTGGATGCTCTGGGGCTTCACATCTACGACCCTGAGAACAGAATGACCCCCAAGATTTCTTTCCCGTGGAATGAAATCCGAAACATCTCGTACAGTGACAAAGAGGTAGGACATATCTATACTGCAAATGTACCAAATTTCTTTCCCTATCTCTGCTCTTTTCTGGAGCATCCACAGATGAACTTTTCCATGTTTTTTAGTAACATCCTTTAATTCCCAAGCTTTGTGATTTTATTGTTGATTTATTATAATATTTAAAGAGTAGTAGTGGCATCATTTTTTCAAATAACATCTCTAAACTCCTAACTGGGAAGCTCAACATGTCAGGACTAAACCCTAAAGAACAGTAAACAAACCAGAAAGTAACACTTCTTATTACTTGGCATTTTATTTCTTTTTCTTTTTTTTTTTTTTTTTGCGGGGGGACTAGGTCTTGCTATTTTTGCCTGTGGAACTGCAGGCTCTCATTGCCTGGGGTACCACAGACTCAAGCAATCCCCAGCCTCAGCTTTCCAGGTAGCTGGGATTACAGGCGCACGCCACCACGCCCAGCTATTTTTTGGAACTAGGTCTCACTACGGGCCCCAGGTGGGACTCGAACTGCAATCCCTAGCCCCGGCCACTTCATAGGCTGAAACTTACAGGCACGAGCCACCGTGCCCGGCAGTTGGCATTTTATTTCTGTTGAGAAGTTTGCTTTGTGTTTTAAGTATGGTATATTAAACCAGCTCTCTGTCCAATGCTTGGTATATGTGATAGGGATTATGGGAGATAATTCATATGTGTATGTGTTTTAGCAATACATAAGATATATGTGTGTATATATATGTCATCTATATATATAAATAAGCCTATGAAGCTGACCTTGCAATTTATTTGAATAACTTAGATAAATATGCTATTAAATTTAAATATTTTTGTGCAGGATGGTGACTTTTCCCAAATACTGTAACCCTCTGTCCATTTGTTGATTCTTTATAAACTTCAGATGAAGTACTGAGCATTTGCTACATGCTAAGTTTCATGCAAGAAATAAAAATGAAGAAAATCTAGTTTCAGCCCTCAAAATAAGTTAGATTCTAGTTGACTGCTCTAATATATAACTGCCTGTAAGGGTGTGGTCATGGAGATTATGAGATAGTGTTTTTCTGCCTATCAGCACTTTCCCTGATTCTGTGCTCCCAAGAACACTGCTATAAGGAGTAGGGCTGTATTTTGATTATTTCTGTATATTTTAGGAGGTAGAAACACAGAGGGGACAAGTGACCTGGGTCTGGTGAGTGAAACAAGAGGGACTGAGCTCCAGGGTTCCTACTGCTACATCCCCTGCTTTCTTGGGGGGGAGGCAGAGGGTGCCAGAGTGCACAGGGGCCCAGGCAGAGGAGAGCAGGCCTGGAAGTACTCAGTGTGTGCAGTGCCTGTACAGCCATGGAGCAGAGCCGAGTGGGGCGTGATGTGTAGCAACAGCTTATGTTGTTGTCCACCCCGAGCAGATTCCCCATTTTCCTGCCTTTGAAACAGCTCAAGGAGAGGAATACTAGGCCCCTGGTTTCTGATATGTCATTGCAATCTCCCCAGCCATGCTTGATGAGATAGATTTGAGTTTCTTAATTTAAAACTTAAAAATTTTTGTCAATAGTTAGCTTAGGAGAAAAGCATTTAGGTATTTCTTTTTAAAGTACTTAAATCGAAAACTCCACGTGACTTACAGCAATAGGTGTGCCATGGTATGGCGGTTTTTCATCTCTAATTTCATAAGGTCTGTTTACTGTACACCCACACATTTGTGTGCTAAAAGACTCCCAAAACACTCGTTCTTCATAGAACCCAAGAATTAAAGTCTCCCTCTGTACGGCCTGAAACAATAAACTCTAATATACCCTCTCCAGGGGCAAGATACCATCATGTTCCATCATGTCAATAACTCACTCAGTAAGAGGACCCCAAGCTGACTTGACATAATAGGAAGTAGTCTTGGTAGTTATGCATGACAGCCGTGCTGTCAAAACAGAGATGTTGGTTTATTTTAAGTGATCCATTGATTCTTTGTGTGCATCCTGGCATGGTACAGAGCCTGCGGTTTCCCCACAACTGTGGTTTCCCACTGACAGCTCCAGGGTTTGACAGCAAGGCCAAAAATAAGTTCATGAGATTCACAAATAAAAGCCTGTACAAGAACAATGCTGCTTCCAAGTTAACTTGACCAAGAAGCTGAACAAAGGATCATTTTCTGTCCTCAGCGCACTAACCCCTTCTTGGACTAACTGACATGTGAAGAAAATACAGAGAATTAATTTTTCCAAACACATTATGTGCTTAACAGGTTGGTCTTGGGCATGGAGAGCCACATTTTTAAGCGCATCTTTGAAATCCAGGGTCTGTCTGGTCTACAGTGGCCATATAAAATGCTTCTCCACCTATTACTCTGGCTCTGGGTTCTCCTACCGTGCCACCATACTATCACGATCATTCGCTCTCTTACCTTTAATTTTAAGAACCTTGTTTTCCTCTTCGACTGCCATTCACTTTCCTGTTAACAACTACATCAAATAACCCTCATATGCAGAAATTTGTAGGGACTCCCTGTATGTTATCACATCACGTGTAAATCTCCTCCTGCTCATGTTCTGGCCACAGACACACCTCCAAACCACCCCTGCCTTCCTCCCACTCCATGGTGTCATCACAGTCCTGAAAGAATTGACAGTGTCAAACATGCTCTCACACGGTACTTGTTCCCCCTTCTCTGCCTTATTTCTGTTGCTTACCCTGTTCAGAATGCCCTTCCATGCCACCTTACAGCATCTCTGACAGATTCTTTAAGACAAGCTTAAGTCGTCTGTGACTTACGGTAGATCTACTCTTAACTTGCAGCATTTGTGATTTGTGCCACCAGGTGAGGACTAATACTGGAAGTGATCTCTTCAGTGACTATTGGTAGTCTAGTTATGTTGTGAGCCTCCAAGAGGCAGGGTCTTGTCTCAGTCTGCAGTGGCCCTTCCAGTTTTGACCTCAAGACTGAGTTCTCACTTCAGTTTCCCAGGCTAAGATGGTGCCAAGAAGCCCCCTTTCAGGAGCTTGCAGTTCCAAGGCCACAGCCTGGCCCTCAGACGCTTTATGGCTTCCCGTTGTCTAGTGCCTGAGCACCAGGAGCAAGGACAGAGCATATCCTCTGACTGGGTCTTTGCCAGAGTGGGAGCTGCTTTTTTCAAATCTCTCAATTGGTGGTGACATCCTTGGCTGCTAGACTGACAAGGTTTCTGCTTCCTTCTTTCAGTTTACTATTAAACCACTGAATAAGAAGATTGATGTCTTCAAATTTAACTCCTCAAAGCTTCGGGTTAATAAGCTGGTAAGTTGAGATCCTGGTTTTTGTCACTGATAACTAGTTTTTCTGAGAAATTGAATGCCCTTTTTGAAAGCGTATCGGGATGACATTTTGTGAAGTAGACATGACAACTTATTTGGTACACAATTTTCTGCTAGTCCTTGAAAGGCTCTTCAGCTTGGCCTAAAGACTCAAACCTAAGTTTGGTGATGAAGAGTTTTTTCCATTAAATTATTTTGATTGAAGATATGAAATGTATATATATATATATAAACTATTTGATTATAAAAAAATTTTAAAAAATCACTTGTACTAAATGAAATTCATTGACCTATGTGGGGAATTTATAAAGTTTTTTGAGAGCTCAGAGCCAAGTAACTTGTAAAAGAATTACTATTTTTATGTCAATTGTTTTTAAATGTTTTTAAAATTTGTTTTATTAAATAACATTGGTTTTACAAAGAAAAAAAAATAATAAATTATTTTGATTGAGGTATACATAAAAGTACTTCATCCATATACATGGTTTAAAAAATGACCAAACCAACTGGCTACATACCCAGTACCCAGCTTTAAAGGCGAGCACATTCCCAATACTGTTGAGTTTTTGTTTGTTTGTTTTTGATACTAGGTCTCACTATTTTTGCCCGTGGAACCGCAGGCTCATGTTGCCCGGGGTACCACAGAATCAAGCAATCCCCAGCCTCAGCTTCCCAGGTAGCTGGGATTACAGGCACGCGCCACCACACCCAGCTATTTTTTTGGAACTAGGTCTCGCTACGGGCCCCAGGTGGGACTTGAACCGCGATCCCTAGCCCTGGCCGCTTCATAGCCTGAAGCTTATAGGCACAAGCCACAGTGCCCGGCCCTCCAATACTATTGACTTTGTCATGTTCTCCGTAACACTCCACCAAGAATGCCCATGGTTTGAGCTGTTTACTCGTAATCCCCTTGCTTGTCATCAGAGCTTTATTTCATATGTGGTTTAAAAAAAAAAGGTACTATTGAATTGCACATGTTTTTGAAATATATATAAATGCTGTCAACTGTATTCTTCTCTTGCTTTATTTATACATGTTTTGAGATATTTTTTTGTTTTGGTTTGGGTTTTTTTTTTTGAGACTAGGTCTCGCTATTTTTGTCCATGGAACCGCAGGCTCATGCTGCCCAGGGTACCACAGACTCAAGCAATCCCCAGCCTCAGCTTCCCAGGTAGCTGGCATTACAGGACTGTACCACCATGCCCAGCTATTTTTTTTGGGGGGACTAGGTCTTTCTATGTTGCCCTAAGCAGGACTTGAACCGCAATCCCCAGCCCCAGCTGCTTCATAGGCTGAAGCTTACAGGCACGCTCCACTGTGCCCACCTTGAGATATTTCTATGTTAATGCTTAAAGACAGTTTTGCAGGCCAGGCATAGTGGCGCATACCTGTAAGCGGCAGCCTAGGAAGCAACAGCTGGGGCCAGGAATCGTGGTTCAAGTCCCACCAGGGGCATGTAGTGAGATCTAGTTCCAAAAAATATAGCTGGGTGTGGTGGCTTGCACTGTAATCCTAGCTACCTGGGAAACTGAGGCTGGGGATTGCTTGATTCTGTGGTACCCCAGGCAACGTGAGCCTGCGGTTCCACGGGCAAAAATAGCAAGAACTGGTCTCAAAAAAAAAAAAAAAAAGACATTTTTGCTGCTCGATAATATTCCATTATAGGATAGTTATCCTTTCCATTAATGGACAGTTCAGTGCATTCTGCTCCTGTACCATTTTAGCAGAGCCATTCTAAATGTCCTCATATCTGCCTTCCAGTGCACACGGGCAGTCGTTTCTCGAGTGTATACACAGCTGTACAAGTGCAGAATTTGTGTATGTTCAAATTCAAGAGTATGCCATAGTCTCCCAAAATAGGTGAAGTGATTTACAGATCCAATAGGATGGGAAAGATCCCCCCCCAAAAAATTAAATTTTTCTTTTTTATAATAAGTTTATATATATATATATATATATTACATCATTGTATTCCATATATATATATTTATTTTTTTTTTTACATCATTGTATTCCTCGGGGATTCTCCCACCACCATATCACCCATGGACCATCATGCTGATCCACCATGCTCCTCCCCTCCCTGACCTCTCCCACCTGCCCCCCCCAAAAATGTAATTTTAATATAGACAAATATTTTCTTTTCTTTAGTCATTTGTATTTCTTGTGTCTTATTTGACATTTTCCTTTATCCTACAATCATGAAGACATTCTGTATTCTCTTTTAAAAGTTCAAGAGTTTGATCTTTGCCTTTAAGTCTTTAATCCTTCTGGGACTGGTTTTTGTGAGTAGTGAAAGGGAGGGAGCCAACTTACTTTTTCCCCATGAATAACCTGTTGGCCCAGGAGTCAGTTTTCCTCCCTAAAATGTAGAGCCACCTCTCGATTTAGGAGATGGAGGTGCATCCAGAGGGCATGCTGCTGTCCTGTGTTTTTTTTTTTTTTCTTCGCTTGTGACTTTTGAAACTTGGCATCTCTGAGGCACGTTCCCTTTGCCTCTCTCAAGGCCAGTGTCAAGTTTTGGTGTTCTCCCCCTGCTCTTCTATTCAGGTTGCCTGCTGCCTGTAAGAGCCCCCAGACCAACAGGCTGCAGCACAGGTTAGCTGTTCGCAGTGAAGTCAGTTTTTGAGTTGAACTGTCCTTCTGCTTCCATGGCCATAGATTCTCCAGCTGTGTATTGGGAACCATGACCTTTTTATGAGGAGAAGGAAGGCTGATTCTTTGGAAGTTCAGCAGATGAAAGCCCAGGCCAGGGAGGAGAAGGCTCGAAAACAGGTGAGCAAGACCATGTTTGGATGGCTGTTATTGTCGCTTGGTGGCCTTCACCTGCGAGGGGAGGTCAGGGATGGTCGTACAGAGACAGGAGTCATCTGGACACAGTCACAGCTGCTCTGGTTTTATCCCTGTTTCCCTGTTGGATTTTTATTGGTAGATGCCCAGCTGGTGGATTGTCCACTCTGGAGATGGGAATAATCTCTAATAGCATATCAAAAAGAAATGTCTCTGGGTATTTCTCCACTTAATGAAGGAAGTTAGATATGATTAATGCTGGTTTGGGAAGACGTAGCCAAGCCTGCATCCATCTTTCTCCTCTCCCTCCCTCCAGTACATCCATCTGTCCATCTCTCCATCCATCCATCCACCTAGCTAGCTAGCTTATTTGCCCGCCAGTCTCCCTTGCCTGGCCTTCTCCTCTTCTAATTAGATGGTGATAGAATGCACGGCGGCATTTCAGTGCTTGCTGCCGGAATGCTAATTAGACTCTGGCCGCACTTCCTCACTGCAGGTCAACCCAGGCAGCATATCGCCCACAGCGGGAGGTGTTGGTGCGTAGCAGCAGACTGGACGATCTGCATCATTGTTTTCTACTCATAGACCTTTTCAACTCACCGAAATCCACACAGCTAATCTGAGCTCCGCTGCTGAGAATATCAATTGCGGTTTGGGGCCAACTTTAGAGTAGCAGCAGCTGCAGCCACTGCCCTTAGGACTGGCGGGCTCAGAGGTGTAATAATTAGTCTGTGTGCAGCTCTCTGACTTGGGTACTCTGGCAAGACAGGCTCCCACCCTTGAGATTGAGAATCAAACGGTCGGGTTGCTCCTGTGTGCTTCCAGGCGCACTTTCTGAGCACTTCCATCTCTGCTCTCTGAGAGGGCAATTCTGTGTGTTCTTTGGGGTGCTGGGGGCAGTAGAAGGGGTGTTTTTGGACAAGAAAATGCTCCTGAGCTGGTACAGTGCCATGGTGGCGACTTTAAAAGCCATTTCTAACCACTTTCTTAGCAGAACAAAGCTTAGAAGCAAGGTCTGAAAAATACAGAAGCATGGTGGCTGCTGACCTGTGGCAGGCAACAGCCTGAATGGACCCCAGACCTGTGCTGCTTGTTGATCAGCAGGTGACATCTGGCACCTGAGGGACAGGGGCTCCTTGACAGGTAGCACAGGCATCGACTTGATGTGAAGCAGTTGTGATGTTAGTGAATGACTTACCTTCCAGACCTCAGTTTTCTCATCCATCAAATGGAGCTGCCTCAGATCAAAGGACACTGGGAATTCTTTGTAATCTTGAACTGCTTTGCCAGTGCTCCCATTATTGGTGGTGGGGGGGGGGAGTGGAGGGGTTAAGGTCCCAGGAAGATGCAGTGGTGGGAATTGAAGGAGATTGCATGGGTTTATTTCAAGTGGAGACTAATGGAGCTATAGTCATCCACCTAATAGAAGCCATAGCATGATGGAAATTAGAGGACAAATTGGCCACGGTTTTCATGGACCTGCAGGGGGAAAAATGGAGAAGTTGTAATATTTTATTGCTTGCTTTTGCATTATTCTGTTAAGTCCCAATGCATTTTTAATCTGCTTAGCATTTAGAAAAAAAGCAGAAATCTTAGAAATCTTGAGTTTGGGAAAAGAGTGAAGCAAGAAGTCAGTAAGTAAATGCACATTAATTATTTAAGAAAGGAAATAGTGCAGAGTGGTCATCTCTGGCTTCTGCTTTCTGAACTCGGCTGGTACCCCAGGATCACAGAGAATAGCACTTGTCCTGTGCTTGTTCCCCTTATTAAGCTCGGCATGTGGCCCAATTAAAGCAGTGATCCAGAAGGCAAGGGAGGTGGCAGCGGCTTTGTACTGGTGCCTTAAGGATGGGGGGCTGTGTTCCCTGCCTGGCTCCCTCCTGTCGCAGGCCTGGCTCGGGTAGTTGCCTCCACGTGAGACAATGAGAATCTGTGCTGTGGCTGCTGCAGCTTTCTCCCACCCCGTGAAATACAATGCGGGAACTATTGATGCATCGCACAGAATGCTTCTATCTTCTCCAAGGGTCGGAGACAAGAGTGAAGCTACTGTTGATGAAATTAGGAGGGTGGGAAGGGCCCGAGTGAATTAGACAGCAAGGTGAATTGTCCAGCCAGATGAGAAGGCTGTCTGTTTCTGGGGTTCTTTCTCAGGGAGACGGAACCTACATTATGTCCTAGGAACTACAGGGCAGAGCCATGTGAGGTCTCCCCACCAAAAGCAATACTGGTGAGGTAGCTGTCTCAGCCTGCAGTTTGCACCACCTTCTTTGATATGGGCAGAGACTGGGGCTGGTTTAGTTTTGTTTTGTGGACTGGTTCATTGGTTGGTTCATCCCTGGGTGTCTTTTCAAAGAGCATAGTTTTCAACTCTAATTTAGAAGGACAAAGGGTGGTGAGCGATGAGAATGAGCCACTATGGAAAGCAGAGGGAGAAAAGGGTCCCCAAGGAGGAGACTTTGGACACTGGGCTCTTTTGGATCCGGTGGTACCCCAGGTCTGAGCCCCGACTTGACAGCTCTTGCTCCCCCACAGATGGAACGGCAACGCCTCGCCCGAGAGAAGCAAATGAGGGAGGAGGCTGAACGCGCAAGGGACGAGCTGGAGAGGAGGCTGCTGCAGATGAAAGATGAAGCATCAATGGCCAATGAAGCACTGGTGATGTCTGAGGGGTGGTGTGCCAGGAGGCCACACGGGGCTTGTTGGTTTCTGGAGTGGGCCCCTGAGGACCACAGATCAGTGACATTCACTTTGACGCTTTATTCTAACTTAAAAACAAAAAACAAAAAACCTGCCTTTTATTTCCCCCTGTGTAGACAGTAGAATTGGGCTGAGTTCACAGACAGCAGAGCTGCATTTTCACTCTGGGCGGCCTTTCAAGTAGGGTTTCTCAGCCTCAGCACTGCTGGCCCCAGGCCAGGTCCTTCATCGTGGTGGGGGCGTTCCCCTGCATCGAAGGGGCTTTAGCATTTAGCAGTGTCTCTGGCCTCTACACACCAGATGCCGGCAGCACCATGTCACCCCTCATTTCTGACAATCAAGCGTCTCCAGACACTGTTACATGTCCAGGGGTGGGGGTGGGCAAGCATATCTGCTTTAAAGGGAAAGAAGAACTGAGTTGTTTTTTCTCCTCCGTACAGCATAAGCCTTAGCTCAAATGGGTACTCTGAGAAGGGACTGACTCTTGTTGGTCCTCGCCGATGAAACCTGCAGGGCCCTTCTGAAAAACCAAGGGTTGTGGTTTGCTACCAGTGTCACCTGAGGGGACACTCAGTGGGCAGGGCCCTGAGGAGCCTGGGGCTGGTTCTTGCTGACCTGAGCTGCCTAAGGCC
The DNA here is from genome assembly GCA_004024945.1 of Uropsilus gracilis. Classification (NCBI taxonomy): domain Eukaryota; kingdom Metazoa; phylum Chordata; class Mammalia; order Eulipotyphla; family Talpidae; genus Uropsilus; species Uropsilus gracilis. The sequence goes on from PVHY01011862.1 coordinate 15,593, forward strand.
AGAGATCAGGACTGGTCCCCCTCCCAGCTGACTGTGCTTTTCTCTCCAGATGCGGTCTGAGGAAACCGCTGACCTGTTGGCAGAAAAGGCCCAAATCACTGAGGAGGAGGCAAAACTTCTGGCTCAGAAGGCTGCAGAGGCCGAACAGGAAATGCAGCGCATCAAAGCCACAGCCATTCGGACAGAGGAGGAGAAGCGCCTGATGGAGCAGAAGGTGCTAGAAGCTGAGGTGCTGGCACTGAAGATGGCCGAGGAGTCAGAGAGGAGGTCAGAGCATGGGGCAGGGGTAGAGGTGCCCTGGGCACTGGTGCTTCGTCACCCTGCCCTGGGGCAGAACTGGGCTGGATGGCAGCTCCCCCAAGCTGCTTCTCATCTTCTTGTGGGGTGGGGGTGGCAAGGGAACGTCTTCCTTGCTTGACTGGGGTTTGTAGGGTCTGCTGCTAAATCACATTTAGACACTGGCGATAGTAGGACACAGGCACACAGTTCTCCTGTGAAGCGGGCCCCTCTGGTCAGGTTTGTGCCTTTGTGATAAGCCTTTTTCCCTCCGATCGTGCATTTGCAGGAAAACCATGTAATCGTTTGCTTTTAACTGAGAGATATGAGGAAGGAGGCTCATCTGATATTGAGAGAAAACATGGTTCTTTTCCCTTTTTCTTCAGGGGGCTTGTGGGGAAACACCAGTTATTTACCTTTAAAATAGAAGCTAGGCACCCACATCCCTGCAGCCCTTCCTTGGTGTTAAGGCTCCCAGGCAGAAGGGGATGGATGTCCCGGATGAGGGATGGCATAGACTGTGCTGTTCAGAAACTGTTGTAGTTGTTCTGGTTGTGCAGCCTTAGGGTAAACCCATTTTGTTCCCCATAGCGTTTGACTCTGTTGTCTTAGACAATTGAACCCCGCTTTCAGCTACCGTGGTGTAGTCACTAAAGTTTTTCTCTCTACTTTTTGCCTTTAATTCTGGGGATATAGTTCCTTGTCCCCTACCCTGCCCCAGGCTGCTTTCTTTCTGCTTGTTGGTCTCTTTCTCCTGCGTGAGGCGCATTGGACCTGGAAGCGTTGGGTCCTGGAAGGTGAAGACCTGCACTGAGGCGGAGGCCGTTGGTCCTCATCCTCCTCCCTGAGATCAGCCCTTGGCCTGCAGCAGTTTTATTGGTGACTGCGGCTGTGAAGAATCCCTTCTTTCACTTCTCCTCTCCCTTTGTGATTCAACACGAGAGCTTTGACCCAAATTCTTCATTTGCCCAGCCCATTCTCACTTCGAAATGGCTCAAAGCTTCTAACCCTTCCCCAACTCTCCTTCCCCTCCATTAATTGCAAAGGTTCATCCGGGGCTCTTCTTCCCACCCAGGCTTTCCTCTTCTGCTTTAGATTTACCAGTTGAAATGACCTATTCCCAAGGATGTTACCCTTATGTCAGATGTTCTGGTTCATGTATATTTCCCCTCCACCATCCTTATTTGCCTGATGTGGTGCCATCCTCAGGGTTAACCCAATCTCTCTAAGAGGATAGTAGGAAGAGGGGTCTCTTTCCTCACCCCACCATCTTCTGGGTAGCTGATGGCTCCTCGCTTCCTTGCAGGGCCAAGGAAGCAGATCAGCTAAAACAGGACTTGCAGGAAGCCCGGGAAGCAGAGCGGAGAGCCAAACAAAAGCTCCTGGAAATCACTACCAAGCCTACATACCCGGTAAGCCTGGGTGACCTGCGGCTGCTCTGGACATGACCTTCCTGTCTGTCCATGCAAACATGGCAGAGAAGTTGTGCAGGGAGCCTGGTTAGAGACTAAGGCCTTCAAGTAGTCACTCTCTAGTTCCTGATTACAGGCAATTTCCAGCACTGAAAAGTTTTTCTTACTCTGATGTAACCCTAAACTATCCCTAACCACATACTGCCAAGCTGAATGTAACCTTCAACAGTGAATATATACCATCAGTATATACCAACTACTCAGCTATGAATATATACCGAACGCCACTGCTGTAGTCTGGCAGGGATAGCCTGTCAATTCAGAGTGAACACTGTGGTGCAAGAACCGGTTTCCACCCTCCACTTTGGACTAGAAGGAGTCACAATTCTATGGAGTCACAAAATAATAAAGAAGTCTCTTCCTTCCCTTTCTTGTGCATTCAGTTCAGCAAGCGTTTTTACACCTGTCTATTCCATATAACACCAGGCAGGTGTGGCGTCTATGTACAGGGTGCACAGGTGTTAGGGGAGAACTTAGCCCCACCTGGAGGGGCAAGAAAGACTCGGGATGGCACCTGAGCTGTCTCTTGAGGGGTAAGTAGAACTAACCAGGTGGGGAGATGATAGGACATTCTGGGCAAGCCCCCAAGGTGCCACGCAACATGGCAAGCATGGAGGACACAGAGTTGGGTGTTGCCCAGGGTTTGAAGTGGGGAGCACAGGAATGGTTTGCTGCTGTCATCTGTTCTGGTTCTCTACTACTGTGTAACAACTCGGCCAGGTAGCTCAATGCAACCACTTATTTATTACCTGCCGGCTGGACTGGCTCGGCCATGGTCCCCACTCGGTATCTCTGCAGCATTTGCAGGCAGCTGGGACTGAGTCATCTAGGGTTCATCTGGGCTAACCACCTAAGAGGTGTGTGTTTTTAAAACACACATTGAAAAAAATAAGTATTTGCGGTCTTGATTTTGCTCTTTACTCTTAGCAGTAAATCCCAGAGAGCATCCATATCAGCTTCTTAATCATATTTCATTGGATGGATGGATTACCATTCATCTAACTGGTCCCCTACAAAGGGGCATTTAGTCTGTTTCCTTCTGCAGTTGTGAACAAAACTATACTGAACATCCCTGAACACAAATCTTTGCACACAAGTATAGATATGCTGGTAGAATAAATTCTCATCAGTAAGACTGTAGGGTCGGATTTTCCGATCTGGATGCTCTCTGCAGAGGTTGTGCCATTGTATGCTCTCGCCAGCGGCGCAGCGCCTGACACTAGAGATTTTTATGAGGTGTGCACTGTGAACTCAGAGAAGAGCCCGGATTATAATTGTATAGCTTGATGAATTTTCACAAGCTGAACACACTCACATACCCAACAGTCGGATCAAAAGACAGAACGTTCTGGTGTCCTGGAAGCCCCATTCTCTGCACTGCCTTTAATACCCATGCAGACTGTCTGCCTGAGGTCATGTTATCATCTCAAATGAATGTTCTGAGCCTCTGCTCTTTCCCAGACTGTCCTTGACTCAGTAAAGGATCCAGAGATGACAAGGAGGCAGATCCTGCCCTCAGGAAACTTGCCAACAGTAGAAAGAAGAACACACAGCCAAAAAGGATTTTTATTCGGGGTGGAATTAGAGAAGTGCCATTAGAGAACCGGAAACTGTTCACTCACAGAGAGGAAAGAGTGCCATCTGGCCAGGAGGAATCTAGAAAGACTTTGGTGAGAAATCATTGCATCTGAGAAGGGCCCGAAAAGAGAGATGGCGTCTAGGGAGGGAGCATGGTCAAAGTGAAGGATCGGAGCTGGGAAGCAAGACTGGTCCAAGGGATAATAAATGATGCTGTTTGTGATTTTGCAGGAAAGTGATGGGAGACTCTGAAGAAGTAGATTGGGGCCATATTTTAAATGACCCTTTGTTCTGGGATGAAAAAGACCTCAAAACAAATCTAATTGCTCTGCTTTAAGCCCGACTCTGGTTCCATCTTCTGAATCTAAGCCCCTCGGGGTACAGGGAGTCCTTTGTGATTTGGTTCCAGTTACCTACCTGCCTCCCCACCCTGATTCTGCAGACACTCCGCATTCAGGCTGATTGCTGTCTGCCCTGCCCAGTGCCTCTTGCCTGACAAACCTTCTCTGGCACATCCTCTGATGCTACAGAACCAGCAGTTCTTCTAATGCACCGTCTCTTGCTCCCTTCATCTCCCATGCCCTGGCTGCTGTGTTTACCTGATTTAACTATGATGATTTGCGCACACATCTGTCCAGCTTCTCAGCACTGGGCCTGGGTGTTTCCTCAGTGAAGTTAGTGGGAGTTGGTGTTTGAGTTGGCTGAGTGTGAAGAACAGTTAAAGGTTTGAGGGGAGAAGAATGATGTGGGATCTTTAGGAACAATCACTGGGCAACAGTGAGTGTGGAAAAGAGAGACAGGAGTGACCAAGAGGTCCAGCCCATGCTGTGCCCATTGCCTTTGTGGTTGGGGGGGGTGGGGTGGGGGGAGGTGTTGGTGGTTGACTCAGCAGTGCCCTCTGATAAAACCTGCATGTCTAGTGCTCGCTTTGGCAGCACATATAAAACCTGCATGTCTTGACCAGGCACGGTGGCTCGTGCCTCCAAGCTTCAGCCAATGAAGCAGCCGGGGCTAGGGATCGTGGTTCGAGTCCCGTTTGGGGCCTGTAGTGAGACCTAGTTCCAGAAAAATAGCTGGGCGTAGTGGCGCATACCTGTAATCCCAGCTACCTGGGAAGCTGAGGCTGGGGATTGCTTAAGTCTGGGGTACCCCGGGCAACATGAACCTGCGGTTCCACGGGCAAAAATAGCGAGACCTACTCTCAAAAAAAAAAAAAACAAAAAAAACAAAAAAAACAAAACTTGCACATCTTAACCAGAGATTTCTCATTCATAGCCCATGAACCCCATCCCAGCGCCGCTGCCTCCTGACATACCAAGCTTCAACCTCATCGGAGAAGGCCTGTCTTTTGACTTCAAGGACACTGATATGAAGCGACTTTCCATGGAGATAGAGAAAGAGAAGTATGTAATCCTCCCCACCCCCACGCCCTGATGGGGTGACTGGAGGCCAGACCATGTCGCCCTGCGCCTAGGGAAATTCACGGGTCACCAGAGCAGCTTGTCACTAACACCTGTGAAAGTCTGCTGTGTCCTCACTCACTGGAAGAATTCCCTAATTGGAAGTGAAGGATGCCAGACCAGTATTTACTCTTCCAGTATGAAAATGGCACTTGATTGGTGCCTGGAGTTTATTGTAACTCAGTAATGTACCTGACATGTAGGCCTGGCTGTCAGGCTTCCCAGTCAGTCAGGTTCACAGGGGCAGGGGTGCAGAGCACAGGGTAACATTGATGCCAATGTGCAGAACATGTTTCCTCATTGTGTGCTTTGGTGACTAAGCTCTGTGGCAGCTTCCCTGGTTAGAACATGTCTCACTGGAGACCAAGGTAACATCCAGAGCAGTGACCAACTTGGGCTAGCCCTGTCCCATGGACCTGTGTTGGCCAGAGGCTGGTCTGTCCTGGTTGCAGTGGCTTCTGCTGCACCGTCCTTCATTTTATTTGTCCATGATGGAAAGGCATCCCACTGCAGAGGAGGTCCCTGAGGTCCTTTCAGTTCCCAGAGCTGTAGGTAAACTGACCAGCTCTGTCACAGCCCTGCTAGAGGATAGTCTAGGCTGCCTTGTACCGAGGACCTGGGCATCGGTGTCTGTTAGCTTTAACTAATCCCCATTCACTAACTGACATCAAAGGTCGGTTTTAGTATTTTCATTTGTAAGTGAGAACCCAAATGTAAAAGCTTTTAATCAACTCACATGGTATCCTGTAGCTGATGAGGGGCAGCATCAGGAGTTAGCTCCGAGCCTGCCTGACTGGATAGCTGATATGCTTTCACCTGTTCCACATCCCTGGGCAGCCCTCTGGGGAAAGTGCTGCCTTGCACTGGCTTGGGCTGTCGCAGGTGGGGCTGTTTCTCCTTGGGTTTGCACACTGAGGGTGTTAAGGAAGTAGCGAGTGACCAGAGTGTCTTCTGTGGTGTCTGCTGCCCAGGTTCCCCTTGTAGCACTTTACCTCTGCCCAGGCATTCTAGACATGGCCTGTCTGTGGTCAGGGTGAGGCTGCATCCTGGTTCGGTTTGTTTTTTTGTTTGTTTGTTTGTTTTATAGTTTATGTTTCTTTCCTGTTCCCCTGGCACGTGTTGACAAAATCTGTACACCAGGCCACACAAATCACTTGTTATTTATTGTGTGGTTTGCTTGGCCATGCCCTTTTAGTTGGCTATTTCCCGCTTTCCAGATGTTCACCATCATGGATACAGTGTGTCTACTTGCAAATGATGATGGAGATCGTTTCTTCTTCCTGGTGCTGGCAGGGTAGACGTCTATCCTCTTTTGGAGATGAGGTCCCAAAACAAGTAGAGCTGTGGGCATGGCCTGTCAGACAAGGTCACTTGAATAGAGTTACTGCTCTCGGAAGGGTTGAGACAGGGAGATTATTTTGGATCCCAGGAGGTTTGCTTCATGTGTTGTTGTTGCAGAGAACTAAAAGCTGTTCTAAAGTTGTTCATGGGAATTCAGAGAGCTTTCCTACACAGCCTTGTGATCCGTACCCCCATTTTACAAATGAGGAAACAGATTCAGGGCAGTGACGTGACTGGCCCGGGATCCTATGGCCCCTGAGTGTTCAGGTGAATCTGAGCTCCCGGCTTCAGGCTCTGGGCCCCACGCCGAGCACTCACGGGGTCATGGAGCACCCTGACCCCTGACATGTCTCACCGTTGGCCAAACCTGCGATTCACAAGGTCCTCTTGCCACAGAGTGGAGTACATGGAGAAGAGCAAGCACCTTCAGGAACAGCTCAATGAACTCAAGACCGAGATTGAGGCCTTGAAACTCAAAGAGAGGGAGACAGCCTTGGACATCCTGCACAATGAGAACTCGGAGCGGGGTGGCACCAGCAGCAAGCACAACACCATCAAGAAGGTACCGCGCCTCTTGTCTTTTGCTGAGCGGGACAGTCGTTCCGAAAACGTGAGCTTGGCATCTGTTTCTTCAGTAGCTGAGTCATTTAGACTCTTGTCATTTTTTATATGTTCTTAATTGAGAAAAATTTTTTAACTTGTGCCAGAAAGGGAATTTAATCTGCCAAAGACTGTGAACCCATTGGCTTGATGGAAGAGGAGCTTGTGTTAAAAGCCTGCTGAAATGTATCTCTGTTACATGATGGGTTTTGATCCATCATTTAGTAGTAAAGTAGTTCTGTCTTTTAAGCCAAGGGGAGTTATGCCCAGGGAGCTGCCTTACTTAATGAAAAAGCAAAATAAATGAAATGGAGGCTGTTGAGAACTGACTCCTCCTCTAGACTTTTGATGTTTGTAACTGGCAAGGACTGTAAGAGTCTGTTCTTGATTTAGCAGCTAAATTCTGAATTTTTGATGTTTTTCATACTTAAAAGGAAGTATCTAGAAGAACCTCAATATTTTAAATGATGAGACTTCATTTATGTTGCTAATCATTCCCCCTTTTTCTCCACTGGTATTTTGAGCTTTCAGCATTTTAGAGGAAGTTAAATTTCATACTAATGATCAACCCAAGAGCATACATCTGTTATACTGGGCCAAGTAAAAAGGTGCTCTTCTTCTTGTGATGTGTGCCCCTAACTGATCACTCAGGATCAGGGTAGCTCCTATAAAATGTCACCCAAGATAAAATTGTTACGTTTAGATAATGATAGCTTCCTTATGGTTACTTTTTTTAACCTACTCTTTTAAGATGATCTCCCAGTTTACGGATTATCTCTGTTTTCAGTGGTTAAGCTGAATCTGAAAACAGAGGAACCTGTATCTACCTATGCCTGTTGTTAGTGGATACAGTTGGGAGTCCCAGATTCTCTCTCTTCATTCCAATTAGTATGGCATCTGGTAGAAAATTCCTTTAAAAGCATAACCTAGAAGGAAAGACCTTTCCACGTTCTGTGTTCTTTCCTCTGGCTGGTTTACTGGTTTCCCTTCCAAAACCAAATAATTAACAGTTAGCAGAAGGGGACCTAATGTGAGGCCTCAGCCCGTAAGCAGAGAGGTAAAAGCATGACTGGGCCAGTGAGCCAGTCAGCCCTCAGAGGCGCTGGCTTGGCCTCAGCCTTGGCCCTGGCCCACCTGCTCGCTCATCCAGGCACCAGGAACAGGCTCATCATACAGCTGCCGCAGTGAGCTAGGTCCTGGGCAGCAGGAACCTGGGGTGCTGAAAGCTGGAGAGACCCATTTCTAAGCCATGAAAATAGATGAATAAAGTCACTTGTCACTGTTTCAGGCCTGTCTGAGCTTTTTGCAAATGCATGTGGCATTGTTGATATCACAGGGTATGTTTTTTGTTTTTCTTCATTTTATTTTGCTGGTTTAGCCTCAAGCCCAAGGCAGAAGACCTATCTGCATTTGAGCCCTCAAAGTAGGTTACTCCCAGGTACTCTATGTGGTGATGGTACTGCCCTCTGTGATACTAACCCATGCATGAGCTTGCCTGTCTCTGTCCCCAGGCACGCCAAACCCTCCTGAGGACAGGTGGCACCGGGGTACTGGCCGCAGCATGCTTTGAGTCTGAGAGCAGGCGTTGTCCCTGTGGGGCCGGTCTGCCTCCAGGGGTCCGGGAGGCTGCCTCATTCTGAAGAGCATGTCATGGGACTGCAGGACCCGTTGTCCTTCGCATCTTGTGTCATTGTTGGGCTGGGGAAGGTCATGGCTTCTTGTCCAGTCAGGTCTGTCTAAAAGTCCTTTGTCTTGGTGGCATACGTCTCAGATAAATAACCCTAGCATGGAGATGGGGTCAATTTTCGTGTCCTAAGACCAGAATCTTGAATTCAAGATCAAGACCTTTCATGAGGTGATGTGCTTACACCCGGCAGCTTCTGGTGGTAGAAAGAAGGTGCTGCCCGGGCTCTTGCATTGTCCTTTAGAGCCTCACCTTTCTATGCACGTCCAGACTCCTTTCAAGACAAGCAACTTGTAGCACAGCGTTGTCTGTGGTCGTCCTCAGCGGACCAGCTGTCTGTCGGCGCTGTGTCTTCTGTTTTAGCTCCCCCACGGCCGGCAGTGGAGTCGTGGTCAGCCTCAACCCCTGGGACAGCGCGGTCACGGGCAGTAGTTGAGTGAATTAACTGAATATTGCTTTTCTTCCGCAATAGTTTGCTGTTCTCCCAACAAGCCTGGGCAGTGAAGATAATTCATGCCTGATAATAAAATAACATCCTGCCTCTGCTCCTCGCCCAATCCCCAGTTGTCCCCAAGTCAGCGAAACCTCCTCCATCCAGCGGTCACGTAGGCTCATCCTTTAGAGTCCTCACCGCCACTTCTGATGCAAGAATAAAATAAGTTCGTTGGAAGCTTCCTACCAAAAAGTGAGGTCTGACAGAAGAGCGATCCTATTTGTGGATGTTATCCAAGCAAGAGAGGGTAGCTATTAAGGTCCCAGATGGGTCTCATTAGAAGATGGATTTGAGCTGTCAGTGGTTCCAAGAGCCCATGGCATGAACCCGGATTGGTGTGGCGCTTTCATTTAGCAGCCTGCTCTCTTCGGCTTGCATGTGCGTTGGCTGGTGTTTAGTGCCAGGACACCTGACTGCACACCCTGAGTAGGGTGCCTGTGACCAGCCTTAGGATGATGGGCCAGATGGATTGTCTGCCCAAGAACTCACCCTGTGGCATCCGGAGGCCCCAGGCTGGGTCCTCTGCTTCTCTGAACGTTGTGGCCAAAACAGGGGCCAGTAGAAAAATCCCTTTTTGTTTCAGTCTTTGCTCTCAGACTTTCTCTACATATGCCCATACTGTTCCACCTCGCTGTGATTTCAGCTTGCTTCTTTCCGTAATGCTTCAGAATGCTGAAGTTCTGCAGGGGCCTGGTTTGACCATCAGTTCTCACTGAGCTGTTTCTACAAACAAATGAGTTTGATTTGTAGTCAGATCTCTACTCCTCCTGGGGCATGGACAGAAGCCGTTTTTGTTTTTCTTATGTCTTGATATGAACTCGTTTTCAAAGCACACATAAGGCGCTAGTTAATCAGGAGTTGTGGTGAATCGGGGCTCGTAAAACACAGGGTTGGCCTTGATACGGTTGGGGTTGGGGCAGTGTCCCTGGAGGAGCAGTGGTAGTTTTGCTGCAGATGCAGTTTAGTGCCCTTCCTGTTTCTGAGACTTCGCTGCTCCTGTGATCCAAGACTGCCCTCCAGCCGTCTCCCAGGACCGGGGTGGCTCTGGGGCTGTGCTTGCTGCAGTCCAGAGTGTTGGGAGTCTCACTGCGGAGGGACACCACTTGAGGCTTCCAGATGTGGGCACCTAGAACCTCAAGGGCAGAGTTCCATCCAGAAAGTCTGGGGCGAGAAATGCAGCGGCTGTTGGTGAACTGGAGAATGTCCAGTATCCTGAAAGCTCATTAATCTTCGTTCAAACCAGCCTGCATTGATTTTTGTGTTGTGTTAGTGTGTTTTGGTCATGGATTTCTTCAACTGAAGGGTGGTTCTCCCAGCTACTGAGATCCAGGCACATTCTCCCTCCTGCTTTCAGTTCCCTTCTGCCTCACGAGAGGTCCCGGGGTCTGACCCTGAACAGCAGCGTCCTCGGGCTGGGTGACATGTTTATTCTTGTGTACCTTTGGGAATGCCAGGAGGCTGTCCAGTGCAGCTGATCCAAGTTGATGCTCGGCCACTTGCTCTGTAATTCTTACTTTTGCTTAAGGCTCGGTGTTCTCACCTGTGAAAGGTGAGTAAAAATCATCCTTGCCTGAGGATTCAACGAGGTAATGCCTAGCAAACACTTAGTTCACTCTAAGAGCTAGCTAGGGCTTGGAAATATATAAAGAAATGAATCTGCTTGTGAGCCTAGGGTGAGGGGCATACCACACTGTGAACATAACTTGTAATGAACATATTCATAATTGTATAAATTCCCTGTGTTTGGAGATGAAACTCTTGAAAACCAGAAATATCTTCACTGGCTCCCTCTCCTATCTGAGTCGGGTTTGCAAGGGTCTATTTTCCTCTTCCTGCTAATCTGAACTCCCCCCATTTTCATTTCTCTCAGTTGATAATCAGTGCAACTGGTTTTGGCATTTGCATCTGAGTCAGAGCAGCACCAGCGATCAAAAGCTGCCTTTGGGAACCTAGATTTGTTTCGCTCTTGGGGGAGCGACATGTGTTCCTGGCATCTGAGTCTGTAGGGTGCTGGGTGTAAGATCCGGCGGTAAGGCTGGGGTGAGGGGCACGCAGGGTGTCTTGGGCTTTGAGCCGCTTGCCTTTAAAGCCGCAGTGAGGATGGCGGGGGTAGCAGCCACGTGTGACTTAGCCGGACTGCACATTGGAGCTGACAGTACAGTCTGGAGCATGCACACGTCGGTCCCTTTGTCCCCTCCTGAGAGACGGTGTGTCACTCCTCGGCCCCGAGCTGGTCTGAGTGCCAGCAGGCTCGGCATCGTTTGTACGCCCGTGGCTCTGAGGGAGCGTGGAATTTCAAAGGCAATCGACAGATGAGAAATCATGGGAGTCGGGGAGCTTAGAAAGCTCATTTTATTAGTAAGCAGTTTAAATTGTCAGGGTCCAGTTGCAGTTTCTGCTGGTGGAAGAACAGGAATGAAGACCCTTGGCATTTCTCTGAAGCTCTCATTGCCCTTCTTGGATCAGGAAGACATATAAGTCCAATGTCATCTTCAATTTGCTCAGACTCCCCTTGGCAACGTGGGGCTAGCGAAGTGGAGGGGAACGCTGGAAACAGCCTAGAAGCGATAAATCATAGGGCAGGGTTGGATATGCATGAAAGGCAATTCCCACAATTCAAACAAACGGTCGGAGCCTCCGTGGCGACCTCTGGTCGGCGGCTCCGGCCTCAGAGAGGACTGCCCTCGGCCATTCCCCTTGTGGCATGACATGCCCAGTCCTCCTGCGACCCTCGTCTCAGGGCCTGAACGGCTCCAACTGCCTTGGAAGCTGGGCATTGTCTGGTGAAGCATCTTCAGTCCTGACATAAAAGGCAGCGCACTGGCTCCCCAGCTTCAGAGCATCCCTTTGTTGTTGGAACAGGCAGCGAAGGGAGGAAGGAGGAGAAGAAAGCAAAGTGGGAGTCGGGAGGGAGCACAGATTAGTGTGGAGCAGCAGCGGCAGCTCCAGGTGCGGCTGTGGAACACTCAGTCACGAGTGCATCTCACCTGAACTCTCTCCTGGCTCCGTGGGAAGCCCGGGGAGGGCGCTGGGAGCTGGGGGCTGGGCTCAGCCTTGAAGGCTAGCCCACCCTGTACCATACACTGCATCTTGGAGGGCCGCTGAACTGTTGGGGTGCTCGTTTGCTGGCAGCTCTCTCGATAGAAGATTGTACCGGCCTCTGTTCCCAGAGACCACAACCCAATCGCTATTTCTGATGAAGAGACTTTCCCCAACCATTTCCCTCTGAGAAGCTCTGAGGAGCCTGTGGAACCTGTCTTGCCCTACTAGGATATTTTATGGCCATTTGGAAATGCCGGAGGACATTATCGGGCCTTATTTGATGCAGTAAAACATCCCATTTGGTCCCTCAGCACTGAAGATATGTTTCAGTGCAGCTCTCCTCCAGCACCTGATTTGTTACTGCAACAGTGGGAGGGATGCAAACTCATTCTGCAGGCTCGGGGTTCTGTTCGCAGATGCTTGCCGCGATGGCCCTTCTGATATTAGCAAATTAAAATGACATCAGTGTGTCTGCACCTTCCTCCTAAGGTACTTGCTCAGCGTGTTCTGAGCTAGCAGCTAGTTAGCCTCCACCTGCCCAGTGAGGTGAATCAGGTCGATGAGTCCATTTTCCAGGTGGAGGGACGGAGTGGCGAAGGGCCCTCTGCTTGCATCCTGCACGCAGCTCCAGGCGCAGGCAGACACGTTTCCAGACATCTCTCTGCTGCTTGGGGTCCCTAAAGAGTCAGTACACAAAAGGAACCCCTCTAGGTTTGCCCTGACAGATTTCTTTTTAGAGCAGATGAAATAGCTTAACACCAAAGCAGATGTGTTCATGAGGCTGGACTTGACCTTTCATCCCACCTCTGTTCAGGGGGCAGGGCATGCACAGCTCTCCCCGTGGGCACCCCCAGATAGCATTTGGGTGCAAGCTGCCACTAGCAAGATGGGCGGAAGAGCTTCATCTGGCCAGTTTACAGCTGCTTTCTCCCACTTCAGCAGCCCTGCCCCCTCAGCTCCAGTTTGGAAGGGGAATGTGGATCACACCACAAACCAGAGATTATGTGGGAATTTGTTGCTGCTGGGTTTGGCTGTCACCTTTCTGCTCCAGAGTCGGCTTTCTCCTGGTGGATCCTGGATGGGAATGCCAGAGAATCTGCATGTCCTTTTGTATCTGTGCCCTCCCCCGCGCCTTCATTTTCAGTGTGTAGTGCTGGAGAGGAAGTCTAACATGATTTTAGGGCTCGCATTTCAATTCCACTGCATTTTTATGGGACAAGCAGAGTCTCAGCGCCTGGAGTTATTAGGTTAGTATCTAAAATGGGTTCAACATTGCGGGTCTTAATGTTTGAAATGAATTAGAAGGCCCCTCCCACCTTCCTTTCTCTTCCTTGGGGATCAGTGGATTGAGGCAAGGCCCCTAGAGACTAGTTGGAGGAATCCTGGTGCTCTGATTAGTTTTGTTCTCCCAGCTTAATTGTAGAGCTTCCTTTCTCTGTTATTGATAGCCAAAGTGGCTCTGTGTCCTGCCCACCCCCACATCACTCCCTTTTGCTTGAGGAACAAGATTATCACAATGCGGCCTTGTGAATCAATTTTCTCTGTGTGCTGATGAAAGTGTAATTCATTCTTAATCAAGCAGCTTTCCTGCTGCAGGCTCAGTGCCGGAATACATTTAGTTACCCTCCCATCACTTTGGGAAACGAGCCCCCTAAAAGGACTTTTAGAGGAGAGCTGAGAGTTGGCAGCCGGCCTTGTGCCATGTCTTTCCAGTAGGGGGCAGTCTTGGGGCCGAAGCTGGCCTGGCCTTTCTCACTGGAAGCCTTTCAGGGCACCGGAGCTGGAGGCGTTGGTGAGCCTGCAGCTTGTCACAGGCACCTTCAGGGTTCGCTGTCTCTAGACCCTGGGGCCGTTGCTAAGGAGCGGGCAGGTGCTGGACCTTTGGGTCCTGAGGCTGAAATCCTCACCCTTCCCAGTCAGTATGTGGTGTTCCTTCCCCGGTTTGGGAGAACTTGCTGGGCACCAGGTCCTTTCTCGAGCCGAAAAGAGCCAACCTCCTGTCTTTTTCAAGAGACCAACGTCTCCTGAATCTGTGGTGGCTTCAATTGGGTGGACATGTCCATCCAAGGGTGAGGTGGACCCCTCTGTTAACTCCCTCCCGCTCGTGCCCTGTCACAGCCTGGTGACAGTTGCAGGCCACTGGCAGTCTGATGGAGAAACGGGGTGGTCTCTCTGCCAGAGTTTGGGTGCTGGGCAGGAAGGACGCGTGCAGCCTAACAGGTGGATCAGAGCCCCCACAAGATACTGACCGGGCTGCGTAGCTCTGCAACTGAGAAAGAGAAGGAAGTCTGTCTGCTCCGAATGGATTGGATTAGTGACCGACTTGAACAGCCCATTGGTTCAGTCGGGAGCGAACTTAATTCCTCCTGTGTTATTCACACGGCTGATCTTCATCGATGTGAAGAGACAGCTGGAAGCGAGGAGCAGGTCAGCCCCGTGCCGGCTGTGGAAACTCTGTTCTTTTAGTCATCTTCAGGGAGCTGGCAAGAGTGCTACAGGCTGGAGACTGCGAGGGTCTGTGTGCTTTGTAGCAAGAGAGCAGGCACAACTGCCAGGACTTGTGTGCTTGGCCCTGGTCTGGATTTGCTGAGAGATGGGGGGCCGTCTGTGAGACAGGTGGCTGTCTCTGGGGCCCAGCTCCACCCGTTTGTCCTCAGAAGGATTCAGGGCACTGGACCAGGTTTGGCAGGACCCAGAATGGTGACCCTGCTTGCCTCTCTGTGTCCTGAGGCCCTCCTACCTTGTCACCTGCTAGAATTCGGAGCTCTCCTCCTAGCCAGCCTAGGAGATAGGCCATGGCAGTGTGCCTGTAGAAGCCCTCTGCCCACGCACTCGGAACCCCGTCCTGTCCCCCATCCCAGCAGATCCTTCATGTAGGCAAGGAGGTTTTAGATCACCAGAAGGAACTCAGGGCGGTGGGTGGGACACTTGAGACCCCGCTTCGGCTCTCCCAGTGCACCGGATGGGGTGCGGGCCTGAGAGGTCCTCTCCGCGGGGCTGTGCTGTGCTGAGAGCGAGGCTGGTCCCGGAGTGAGAAGACAGACCAAATGTTGACCCCGGCTGCTCCGCCTTCGGGTGTGAGAGGGTGGCAGGGACGCCAGGACACTTGGTAGCTGTTTTTCCCAAGTCTACAAAGACAGCCCAGGAAGGCAGTTTACTTTATGAAGGGCTAGTTTTGTGCCGTTTCCTCTGAGCCTTCCTTTCTCTTTATGAAAACCTCCTGCCTGTAGCTGTGCTGTAAATGTGACATCAGTGAGCTTTCTAGAAACAGCAGGTGGTGAAGTGGTGATCCCACAGGTGAGGAGCGTCTGCCCAGCCTCCCCCACCTGCTCTTCGGCAGGAGCTGTGCCTTCCGGTGTAAGATTTGGGGAGAGCTGGCTTGTGCGGGCGGAGGTTTTAATGTCTGCGATAAAGGACGCTGCTGAGGTGGAAGCAGGCAGAGGCTGTGGTGGCGGCTGGAAGGATTCCAGCAGTGGGCAGTAGATGCCGGTGGTGATTCTTTGACGACAGGGTTCCTGATGGAATTGGAACTGCCATGGGATTGTATAGGAAGGGGGGAGATGGGAACAGTGGCAACCAGGTCTGGCTGTGGGGTGAGGCAGGAGGCTCCCAGGCCCCCCAGCATCAGCAGCTGCATCTCAGCTACCTCTGTTCTGGGCTCTCCCTGTTCTCCAGCCTCCCGGGTGCCTTTGATTCGCCTCTCGCTGAGGCCCCCGTCTGTGGTGCTTTCCTGCTTCTGCTTGAACCTGCCGGGGAAGCTGACTTAGCGCCACACTTTCCTTGGGCCTGGGGCATAGCTTTCCCGTTTGCAAGGCAGAGGCCAGGCTGCGCTGCAGCTGCAGCTGCAGGCTCAGGGTGGGCAATCCAGGAAGCAGCCTGCCCGTTCCAAGAGGGCTTTGCCTCCTAGTGAGCACAGCCTCCAATAACTGGAATCTGGCACTGCCAGAGCTGCCAGAACCCTCCCCTGGCGCTCCGAGGGGCCAGCCAGCATGCTTTGCTGATAGAGGATCCAGGAATTCTTGGAGCCAATGTTGTACAAATGGGCAAGAGGCTCTCAGAGGCCCCCCCACAGCCTGGGGTGGGGGGTGGCCAGGGCTCTCAGGGGTTCCGGTGGTCTGCCTTGGGCAGCAGGAAGCCAGGGCAGCACTTCATCCTGCCTTCACCTGCACCCCCTTCTAACCTGCACTCTGCTCTGCTCCCCCTCGGGAAGGAGGAGCCAGAGCCGGAGGAAGAGGAAACAGTTGGACGCTGCTATTGGTAACTAACAGCTGTTGCGTTCTCCTGCTCCAGGCGCAGTCATGGGGGTGGGGGGGGTGCTGCCACCGCCCCACTTCACAGTGGGAACTGAGGCCAGGGAGAGGAAGCCACCTGCCCAGGTGAGCTTTGAGCCGGGCTGTGCTTTGGGAGCAGGCTGTGACACGGTGGGTAGAAGGGCCTGGCTCCTGAGGCGCTGGCTAAGGGCTTCTCCCCAGCGCGACGACACTTGAGTGGAGACGCTGGGTTTCGCACCTTTTGCTTTAAACTCTTCTCCCAAGTGATTTCTCCCCCGGCTGTGCTCTGGCGGCTGAGTGTCTCCTTGACTCTTTCCCAGGAACCATCCTGGTTCCATTATCACAGAGTGCATAACACCTGGCCCTTCTCTGATTGCGCTCAGAGAGAAACTCATCCAGACCGCTTCCCTTCTGGAGGGAGTTCCGCCTCAGCAGAGAAATGAAAGCCCTCCTCCTTCCCATTAGAACTGGACTCTGGGCTTCCCGAAGGGCTCCTGAAATTGGTTCCACAGAAGAAAACAGCTCAGACGCCTCCCCTCCCTGCGTTCAGCTTGTTAGTCAGGAACTTCAAGGCCAAAAAATTTGGCAGCATTTAAAGAGCTGGCTCTCAAGCTGTCTCATTTTGGGCGCGCTGATGGTGAAGTGTTTGGGTAGAGGCTCCCCCCATTCTTGGAGCCACGGATGATAATGAGGGCTTCTTTGGATTCAGAGGCTCCGTCTGAGAGGTCAAGGGAATGGGCCAGATCATCTAACCTCCCTCTGTGGTTTAGCTCCAGAGGAAAGAGACGCAGAAGGCGCAGGGTATCTGAGGTCACATAGCGAGCTGGTGGCAGAAGTGGTGCCTTCTCAGCCCTGTGTGGTGCTCTCACCTTCCTTACACATCTCACCATCTTGTTTCATCAGCGCACACCCCTTATTCACCCAACAAGCATTGCTTGCGCTCCTGCTAGATGCGAAGCATGAAACTAAGCTGGGGTGTTGGAAAGCTTGGGGAACCCACAGTCTTGCCCGAGTGGTTGATTTCAGGAGTAGATCTGGGGAACCAAGTGCTTCTGTTTGTGGAGATCTGAGAAGTGGCCAACAGAGTTAGGATGTTGGGGTTCAGCAGTCCAGGAGGCAGGAAACTCTAGTTTCTGATCCTCTACACCAAGAGCTCCACCTTTGATCCCCTCCTCCCTTCCCTGTCTTCCCAGCCTGTGCCTCTCAGGGTAACATTCTTCTGGGGAGGCCTTAGTTTCTTGTGGGCCTTCCTTGCGAGCACCATCCTCCATGCCTGAACCGGCACCACTGACAAAAAGCCTGTTGCCTCTCCTTTGTGGATGGAAACCCCCTCTCCGCTGCTGGGTGATGGGCAAATCTGCTTTGGGGCCACCAGAGGAACCAGGGGGCAGAAGGGGCAAGTTCTTACTCATGGGACACAAGCCTTGCCTGAGGCCGTGACGCCTTCCCCCAGCGGCATCTCCAGGGCATGAGGAACCAGATGCTTGCCCTGCCAGATTGGTCCTGCAAGCCCTGGAAAGGATTAGCATCCCAGGCTAGCACCCCTGCAGACAGCACACCACAGAGGTCATCCGAGAGGCTCTTCTGGGAATGTGAAAATCTACTTAAACGCTCGCCCAGGATCTATCTCATGCTGTCCGTGCAACGACATTGACGGCATTTTCTGCTGACATGCTTTTGCCCCACCAGCCTTCCCTCCTGGCATGTCTTCATTTGTCACCTCCTAATTTGAATTCTTGGGCAATTCTGGAAACTTATTTGGGACGAATCACCAGCTTCTTGAGCATCTATTTGAACAGTCTTCCCTTTCATTCCAAACCACCTTTGAGGCTGGTTCACAGGCAGGATGGCACCCTGCTGTGAAAAAGCGGAAATCATTCTCCCTTCAACTTCTTTTCTGCTTCCTTGCAGCTCACCTTGCAGAGTGCCAAGTCCCGAGTGGCCTTCTTTGAAGAACTCTAGCAGGTCACCCTGCCAGCCCAGGACCTGCCACTTCTGCTGCTCCCTGCGCCGGCGGCACGGGTCAGACAACGCGGGAGCCGTCCGTAGTTGAGCTGTCTAGGAGCTTCCTTGGGAGTTCTGGAACTTTCCCCAGCTGGGTGGAGAGCCCAGCCCCCTTCGTGTGCAATTGCCTTGAACCATGACCCTGCAGAGATCTCTCTCCCAGGGTTTGCGTTCTCCTGACCTGAGTCTTTTTTAAATTGTTTGAGAAGTATCTGTCTTTCCTTATCTATCAAGGGATCCATTGTTTATTCATGAAAGGTACCCTGGGGTGTGCATCTTACTGTCCAGTGCTGGCACGTGGTTGTAGGGGGTGGAGTGCACAGCCCCTCTGGAGACTGGGACACTGGTGCTACCACCCCCCCCCCAGGGTCCTGGAACACTAGTCTCCACTGGTGAGGTACTGGCATGAGGGGAAGAAGCATGACCCACCTGAACCCAGGCCCAGAGAACCTGCCTGCGCATCATCAGTGAGAGTGCCCACTGCTCACCACGAGCCAAGTGATGGGTCCTCAGCCCAGGCCCCCCAGGCAGCCTTCTTGCTGCCCGCTGGCAGGGAGTGGAAAGAGCAGCTGTGACTGGGGAAAAGCTGTAGTTCGAAGCGGTGATGAAGGTCTGGCTGCCACTGAAGGGTCTCAGGGTAGAGCCTTGCAGGGGTCTGCACCACACAGAGCACTCACTGAACTCCTGCCACCCCAGGCCATGGTCCTCGAGGTGGGTGGAGGGCCGTGTATGTCTTCCCCACCTCTCTCTGCCTGAGCCTCTGCTGCCTGCAGCGGGCGGGGGTCTCCCTTCATGTTCCAGTTAGCCCCTGTAGCCCAGTCGTGACAGGGCGGGAGTGCCACTCTGGGCTCTCAGGCCGCACAGGTACTTCCTCCTGCTGCCCAAACACCCTCCGCCTGCAGCTGGTATCACCTCTCCTGCAGGTCACTGCCAGCAAGCCCCTCCGAACCCACCATTGTACCTGTTGTGCTATTGCCCCTGTCCCCCGGAAGGCCCTTTGTTTTGTGTACTTTATGTCCCGGAAGGCCCATGGGCTATGCGGTTCCCTTTGTGCCCCACCCCCAATCCCTGAGAGCCAGTTGCAGGGTGCTCCACAATTGGTGCTCCACAGCCGCTGGCGTGCAGCTCACCTCCATCTGGGCCAGCGGCCGGTCACGGAACCACCTGTGGTCACACTCACACCCACTCCTTGGTCTGGAGCCATTCTCTAGTTCTTTCCTCTCCATGGCTGCTAGAGCCTCAATGACCAACCGGGTCAGGTCCTTCCCACGGGAGGGGGGGGCGGCTGCTGTGCAGAGCAGGTGCAGCGTCTTCACCAGGGAAAGGTTGTCAGACAGATGAAGACGGTGAGGGCCTGGCCGCTCCCTGAGAGCAGACGTGGTCTTTGGCAAGTCCACATGGTTTTGAGAAACAGAGCAGCTCACAGAGATGCTGCCTTTTCCCACAGTCTGGTTGACCTCAGGGTGTCTTGTTCTGACTGACACCTTCCTGGGCCACCTGGCCCAAGTCAGTTCTCTGTGTCACACCAGCCTCTAGGACACATGGGCTGCGACTGCGTCCGAACACTAAACATGAATGACTGACTGAAAAAGTCCTCTGTCTCTTCCTCCTCCTTCCCTCAATCCAGGTGGTGGGGTGGGGGTTGGGAAGGGGTGTCCTCGGGCATTTGTAACTTACGGTCTGACTCTTGTGACTCCATCAGGCTCACCACCCAAGCCCTGAATTTCCGTAAGTTTACTCTCCTCCTGACCGGTGAATTTAACCTGTAACAGTACTGCGGGCACAGGAGCCAGGTGGTAGCTTATAAAACATTGCTAGGCCTTGTTTTCGCATTACTTAAGCTGCTGCATGTAAGTCTGAAGTCCGGGAAATGCCAAGCCATGTGGCTGCAGAGGAGCCGGCTGGCGTCTGAGCTGTGACAGGAGCTCCCTTGGCCTGGGAGCAGCAGACTCACTCAGCCCGAACACTTCGGCTCTCCTTGGAGACGAGAGCTGGCAGGCACCTCCTAAAGATGGCGAGGTGGTGAGGATGGCAGCCCCAGAAGGAGCTTGCTTTCAGAGACTGCCTGCGGCTGAGGCGACTGCATTCTTAAGTGAACATGCTCAGGGCATGCGAGCTTCTCAAGCCAAGAAGTCTGTCGAGGGCAGGACCCTGGCTGTGACTGTTTCATTACTAACACTTGTGCTGGTTCCTGGGCAGAAGCACCACAATACGGAATCGCTTCCCCATCGGTGGCACTCCTTGGGGGCTGTGCTGTTACCCCCGGCTGCTCCAGCACAGACCACCCAGTTCACCCTGACTGAGGCCCCACCCTGACCTGTGGTACCCGCTCCGTCCCCCGTGTGTGCCTGCCAGACCCTGCTAGACAATGCCCCGTGGCATTACGTAACACGTCTTGAGTGGCTGTTTTGTAATCCTGGGGACAGATTTCTCTCTCTTCCTCTCTCTCTCACATCAAAACAGCAAGACCAGAGGCTGACAACCAGCTACGGTGACTAAGTGTTCCTCACTGACAGGGCTGGGGCCTTGCAGCCCCTGGAGAGAGTGGCCTTGGCAGGGAGACAGCCTCCCCCAGATGCCCGGGGGCCAGGCTGCCCCTCTTGGGCTTTCGGGGACACTCCATCTTTTTTCAAAGCTGTCAAGCCCGACCTCTTCCCCAGGGCCAGCACCCCACCTCCTGTTCGGGCCACACCGCGGAAAGCTATTTTCTGTTCTGGGGGATTGTTGTAATTTAAATGATGGTTTTAATAAAAAAAATCTACGTTGTAACGAGTTTGCTTTGGGCTGCCTTAGCTTGCTTGTTGCAGAGATGACAGGCAGGCGGGTGCGAGGCCGTCCTCGTGGCCTCTGAGGAGACCCCCAAACTGCCAGAGACCGCAACTCCAGGCCCTCGTCTTGAAAGGCTCACGCTTCCCGAGCTGATGGCAGTGCCTCCCACCAGACCCTCGTGTGGGAACTTCCCTTCTCCTGTGGGCACATGAGACCAAAAGGGTTCAGAACCAGGTCCCAGTGCCTCCATTTCCTCTCCACACCCCTACCCACTCCCCGTTCCAGACCTGAAGAAGAGGGCTCGGGTCTAGGGTGATGCCCCTGGATGCTTCCTGACAGTCCCGTTCTGGGTCTGGAGGAGATGGGGTGGGGGTGCGGGCAGGGGCAGGGAGGCTCACATGGGGGCCCCCCTGGGCACTGTCTCTAGCAGCTGGTGAGACGGTCATCCTGGAGCTGCACAGCAGTAACGCTCGAATCACACCTGAGGTCGGAACCACCGCAGCAGAGCTTGCAGTTTGTCGTTGTGTTTCCGTTTCCAACCAACATAGGTCCTTTCCTTTATTAAGACCCAGACAAGACATTCTATCTTCGGTCACAGCCCCATATCAGATTGGGGTGGCACAGCGCTATCAAGACTTCCAAGGGAACACAATCATGCCTGTCACTTGTCAGAACACATTTCAGGTCACCAGTGGAAGAAAAATAGCCAAAATACCGCAAATTTTCCAAAAGAATTTCACTAAAACTTGTTCTAGAAAGAAATGTTTAAAGTTGTAAAACTCGGGAATTGTGTTACTATTTTGTTTTAACTTTGTAAGATTAGTGACTATATTAAGTTTTTTAAATGTCGATGCTACTTCCAGTGGGTCGAAATAGTTTGATTTCCTGTGTAGTGTGAGCCCAAAGACCTTCATTATTACCGAGCATTCCAGGAAATTTTGTTGTTGTTGTTGAGACTAGTCTCGCTATTTTTGCCTGTGGAACCGCAGGCTCTCGTTGCCCGGGGCACCACGGACTCAAGCAATCCCCAGCCTCAGCTTCCCAGGTAGCTGGGATTACAGGCGCGTGCCACCATGCCCAGTTATTTTTTTGGAACTAGGTCTCGCTACAGGCCCCAGGCGGGACTCAAACCGTGATCCCTAGCCCCGGCCGCTTCATAGGCTGAAGCTTACAGGCACGAGCCACGGTGCCCGGCTCCAGGAAATATTTTTTAAAGCAACCCCTGACCCTGCTAAGATAGTAACAGGCTGACACAGCTCTTGAGGTTTCCATCGGTGGGAATAAAGTTAATAGCTTTGAAGCAACCAGTTGCTTTCTCCGTTGTCCCCCCCCCTTCTGTTTGGATGGTGCTGTAGCTCCAAAAGCTGCTGACCAGACCTCAGTATTTCATGGTGTTTGCAGCCCAGGACTCGGGCCCCTGCATGGGTCCTCTGGCTTCTCTGCCAGCATGTTGTCCCTTGGCCGTTGGTCCCGTCTGAGAAGTGAGTCCCTGGCAGCTGTGCCCACAGCCGCCCACCCGGGCAGCCTTCACTTTGGAGGAGCAGAGAGAGAGCCACCCACACATAACAACAAGTTGGCAGCAGGACGGGGGGGGGGGGCATGAGAAGGTATTGGTATTGGCACGATGCTGCAACTGTGTCTAATCCAAGTTTCTGCATGTCTGGGGGAGAGAGTCAAGTCAAGCCGTACACATCGCCTGTCTCCTCAGACAGCCCAGGCGGCTGGGAGCGGCCACAGCCTCCTCTTGCCTCGGGCCAGGCGGCAGCGGCTCCCTGGCAGCCTGTCAGCACTGCATTAGGGCAGAATGCTGCTGGGCGGCGTTCCCAGCACACACTCGCACACGCTCCGGCCATCCATCAGCTCCACGAGGGCCCCAGCTGACTTGGAGACAAGCCCACCCTGCCCTCTCCTGGTTCCCACTTGATGCCCTGTTCTCACTGAGGCCGTCACCTGAGAATAGTGCCTGGCATGAAGCCTCCAAGCCAAAGGACTCAAGACTCCGAAGAGCTTTATGGGAGCAGCAAAGCTCCCCCCTGGCCCCAACCCTACTGCACATTTGCTCTCTTCCACCTGGCTCCCCTTTCCTCTGTGCTCCCGGAAACCTGTTTACCCTTCTAGAAGGAAGGTTGATAATGGCGCCTCCGGGTACCTCTGGGATGTTGTCGGGATAGCATGAACAGATGCAAGAAGTATTCCGCTTCCTAAGAAATAGGTGAGGTTCAAGGCCGGGCACGGTGGCTCATGCCTGTAAGCTTCAGCCTATGAAGCGGCCGGGCCTAGGGATCGCGGTTCGAGTCCCGCCTGGGGCCCGTAGCGAGACCTAGTTCCAAAAAAATAGCTGGGCGTGATAGCGCATGCCTGTAATCCCAGCTACCTGGGAAGCTGAGGCTGGGGATTGCTTGAGTCTGTGCTACCCCGGGCAACGAGAGCCTGCGGTTCCACGGGCAAAAATAGCGAGACCTAGTCTCAAAAAAAAAGAAGTGAGTCTCAGTAGCAGTATCACCATGATTACTAGCAATAGAAGCAACTCCCTGGGAGCTGGGAGACACACAGTCTTTCCTTCCAGCCAGCCTGCGCTGGGCTGGCAAACCCAGCCAAAGGCTCAGCACCCCCCTGAGCTGGAACCCAGGCACAGCTGGGTTCAAATCCTTGTTCAGCCACTTCCAGTCACATGACTCGAAGCCAGTGACCTACCTTTGGACACCTGTAGTTTCTTCCTCTGAAAGGGGGACTTGGTAACTTTTTTTTTTTTTTGAGACTAGGTCTCGCTATGTTGCCTGGGGAGCCACAGACTCGTTTCCCAGGGTTCCCCTGACTCAAGTGATCCCCAGCCTCAGCCTTCCAGGTAGCTGGGGTTACAGGCGTGCACCACCACGCCCAGCTATTTATTTATTTAGAGACGACTAGGTCTCCCTATTTTTGCCTGGGGAACCACAGGTTCACGTTGCCCAGGGTACCATGGTCTCAAGTAATCCCCAGTCTCAGCTTCCCAGGTAGCTGGGATTACAGGCACACGCCACCACACCCAGCTATTTTGGGGGACTAGGTCTTGCTATGTTGCCCCGAGTGGGACTTGAACCATGATCCCCAGCACCAGCCGTTTCAGAGGCTGAAGCTTACAGGCACGCGCCACTGTGCCCGTGGCCAGCTATTTTTTGAGACTAGGTCTCTGTTGTCCCGGGCGGGTCTCAAACCCTGGACTCAAGCGATTCCCAGTCTCAGCCTCCCGTCCTAGGCTGCAATTAAAGCTGCGTGCCACTGTGGCTGACTGACTTGATAGCTTTTGGGGGGGGGTTAGTAATGCCTGGAGTGCTCTTGGCACAGTGGAGGATGGCTCTTTCTGGATGCTTCTGGGTGGGGGTAGGGACAGGAGGAAGCCAAGAAGAGAGCAGTGAGCACGCAGAGGAAGCTTCCATTCGGAGGGTCCGGGTGCACGAGCGGCCCCCACCTGGGCCCCATCGCCTCCACCTGCACCAGGGACCTAATGAGCCTGCATCTGGCCTGTTTGTCCTTGCTGTGTTTGCCCAGTGCCAGCTGCAAAGCCCAGTAGATGATAGATAGCCCAGGCCAGGGTGGCCGGAGAGGGTGTTCTGGTCTCGTCACACGAGCACCTGCTGCTCGGGTCAATAATTTACTGGCAGCTCCGGGTGGAAGAGGAGCTCCTCGGGCGCTCGCCTTCGCACCTGGAGCCCTGGCCCGAGCCCGTGGGCACCTGGGCTGTGAGAGCCCAGCCGCAGGCACCAGGGAGGCTCCGCGGTGACCTAATTTTCTCTTATCAGGCATCAGGAAGAAGGCCCCGTGGGCTTTCGCCCATTTCCAATATAAATAATGTAATTCCCATCGGCCTGCGGGAGAGGAAGGGGCAGGCTTAGATCTGAGGGAATTAAGTCAGTAAACAAAAGCCAAGAAGGCTGGGGAGGTCTCTTGGCTGGGGGCCCCCCGCCCCCCCTAAAAGCCAAGAAGGCTGCGGAGGTGTCTTGGCGCCGCCCCCCCCCGTGCCGCTTAGCCCAGAGACGAGTCAAGTTCAGGCGGGTGAGGTGGCCCATGGAGGGCAGCCATGTCCCCCTGCATCTCCCTGAAGTCCCCTTTATGCCAGCTGAGTCCCAAGATGCCAGGACCTGCACCCACCTGCCGCCCCCGAGCTGGTGGTCCCCGCCCCGCGCCATGGCCGCTTGTGCCCGCTGTCGTTCTCAGCGGAGGGCATTTCTGAGGGAGATGTGAGCGCCACGTCTGAGCGGCCAGGATGGCAGACCGCCCACTTAGGTCCCTGCACCGCCCCACTCAGGTCCGGTGTGCGTTCAGAGCGCTCGGTCCTGGCGCCTCCCGCTCGGTCTCCAGCTGCGAGGCCTCAAGCCAGCAGCCCACACGCCAGGTTCCCACACCCTCAGCCACACAACAGACCAGAGGAACTCTGAGGCCGCCTCCCATCCCCACAGGGGTCTGGCCTGCAGATGCCAGATGCCTCGAAAGGTGTCTCTAAAGGTGCTCCTCAGACTCCGCTCCCAGGCCCCGCCAAGCCAGTTTCACCCTCCAAGGAGCGCAAACTGGGGTGCCTGGTCCAGGCTGCCCCTGCAGGAGCTGGGCAGGAACCGGGTCCCGCTCAGGAGGCCAGCCTCGCCTGTCCTTCCTCCTCGCCCCAGGCTCCTCTGGCACAAACTGGGCACTGGCAATTGTGGCGGCTGCCCCCAAATGAAGGGGAAGGGCAGAGGGCACGAGGGCGAGGTGATGGCATTGCCACCCTGGGCTCTCCCACTGCCTCCTCCCGAGCAGTGGCCCGGCTCCTGCCAGCCGGGGTAGAGGAAGGGGCGGTGTGAGCACGTGTCGGCCAGGTCTGCTGTGACAGTTGCTCTGCCCTGAAACCCACCGGGGCCTCCCTTCTTTGCCCAGGCCTGCGCCCTCCCCCAGCCTTCCCTCCCAGGGGCCTGAGTTCCTGAGGCTGAATCTATTAAGTCCTTCACATTAGCCAGCAAAGGGGGAAACAACCCTCTTTCATCTTAACTGGAGTGAATTTGCATTAACACCTGGGGAGCTCTGTTTGCCTTGAGAAAGCACATTGCTATTCTGAGCTGCACACGCTGCCACGCTGCGGAGTTAGTAGCAGCGTCCTATTCTTTCATTAACACGGCTTTTCTCTCCTCCCTCCTCTTTTCCCAGGGAAGGGTGAGAGCGGCTGGGGATGCCTGGGCTCCCCGCCCCACGTGGGAAGGTCCCGGAAATGTCGAGCTGGGGGAGCAGAGAGCAGCTTCCAGATGGAGCGAGCTCGTCCCCCACAAGGCAGGCTTGTGGCCTCCACCCCCAAGGCTCCCAGAGGCTCCCTGAGGCCTTTCCCCCACTCTAGCCCCACCCCCACCCCCGTATGCTGAGCCAGTCCTGGGTGATGTGAGGGCCCAGCAAGGCAGAGGTCAGGGGCCAAGCTGAGTGGCTTCCAGGTAGGGTAGGGGGCCAGGAGGTGCCAATAGCTTGGGAATGGCGGCCACAGGCTGGGGCTCCACAGCCTGATGCCATGGAAGGACTCAGAGCTGGGCCTGATGGGCTGGGTGTCAGCCACCAGGACACCTGTCCCCACTCTCCCAGGATGGGCCTCAGATCCCCTCCCAGCCTGAGGGCAGCCACCCATCTTGTGCCCAGGAAATGACCTGACCGCCAGGATGGGTGTGGGTAGGGCAGATCTTGATTTTTAGGTCTCAGCCCCAGAGCTCAAGGTTCTAGAAAGAGAGAAAGGGAAGGGCAGAGGGGTGACAGCATCATCCTCCCCTCCCCCCACCGTGTTGGGCTGCCTCTTTGCTTCTTGCCTCTAGTCCCGGGAGCCCCAGCTCGTACCCCCATCCAGACCTGGAGTGAACATGAGCCCCAATCCCTCCCTGGGGTCCCCTGAGCCAGGACGCTGGGGAGCTGGAAGGTCTGAGATGAGCAATTCAACAGTGATCCCCTCCCCAAAGACCCCACCACCTCTAGCCTCCTGGCCTTGCAGGGGGTGGGGGAGGGGAGGAGGCGGTGGGGCAGACCCCAGGGACCAGCACGCCCTTCTCTGGAAAGTGGAGTCGAGGCAGAGACAGGGTCCCATGAGACCCCTCCCCCCGCCCCCATCCTGCTGGGAGAAGAGTCCTTGGCCTCTTTAGCCACACATTCCTCGCACAATGGAGTCAGTTGCCACCAGCCCCCAGGCCAAGGGGCCTGAATGGTGGTTGAATGGGGTCACAGGTGCCAGGTTCCAGCAGTGGCAGCTGCAGCGAGCGTCGCCAGCTGTGTGAGGTGAGCTGAGCTGTTCCCTAGGAGCCTGTCCCGACTCCGGGCCACGGCTCGGGACTGCGAAGGGCTCTGCACAGGGCCGCCTTCCACTCCAGTTCCCGGGCCCCTCGCCAGTCTACCCGGGGTCCTTCCCATGTCCTCTGGGGAGAGGGGTATGTGAGGGGCTTGAGGGAGGCCCCCCAGCACCGGCCCTTGTGAGTCCATGCAGGAGGGGGCTGGCGATGCAGGGGCTTGCCGGCTGGGTGACGGCTGCGGACGGACAGACGGACGGCTGTGGACAGATGGACGGCTGATCACGGCCCCGGGGCTTGGTACCGGGACTCTCGAGGCGGCTGGCGGGTCTGGGAGCGCCGGGCGGGCATCAGCATTCCCCGGGCATCCCTGGCTCCTCCCGCAGCCTTCCCGCTCTCGCCCGAGACTGGGCCCGCGCCAGGTGCCACGCTGCTCTCTCCAGTGACATTTACCGGCTGGGAAGTGGCCACCGAGTCGTGAAATCAGTGCGGGGCTGGGACGGGCCCACTTCATTAGAGCCGGTTCTGCTCCGCTGGGTAGGTCGACACAGGCCACCCCTCCCCACGCCCAGCCCGTCTGCCCGGGTCAGGGCCACCATGCCCCCCGAGGACCTGCTCTGCGCAGGCACCAAGGAAGTCGTCACAACAGCGATCCGCGCTGGCCCAGGCACACCTGTCTTTCTCTTTAGCCCCCAGCCCACCCGGCCACCCCCCCCCCCAGCCGGCCCAGCCACCCCTCCCCCCAGCCGGCCCAGCCACCCCCCCCCATTCCTGCTGCACACACCTGCGGCTCAGGGCCGCAGCTCCTTAGGCATCCTGAGGCCCCACCGCTGCTCCGAAGGGAGGCCCCACCGCTGCTCCGGCAGGAGGTGGGCGCCCTGGGGACGTCGCAGAGCTGGTCAGCGGCCCTGTCAGTCCACAACCCGGTGCCTTCCCCACTGCAGCTTCACACACCGTCTGGCCCGGCTGGGCGTGGGCACAGACCACCTGTCAGCCCTTCGAGGGGCTCAGCGACCGGCGCAAGCCCAGGGGCTCGGAGGGGCTGTCCGGGCTGGCCAGCTTCGCTCTGCTGACCACGCTGTCCAGGGGTGAGCCCACGTTCGGGGAGGGGCCGCCCCAGCTCTCCGCCCACACCAGCAGGAAGTAGGTGTGTAAGTGGGCTCGGAGCAGCCCCACCCCAGGGCCGGGCACTGTGCGCCGTGGCCGGGGCGCGCGGCCCTCGCGGGCTGGGAAGAGGCAATTCTGGGTGCAGAGCTGGGCCTCTTCCCAGCCGGGGAGCCCCTAAGCAAGGCCTGGCGCCCCGGCCTCCAGTCCTCTCAGCTGGAGGGCGGCTCACCAGTGCCTGCCTCGAAGGAAACGGTGCACAGAGGGCGCCTGACGCGGTGCCGGGCCCTGAGCAGAGGCCACCGGGGTGGGGGGCGGCGGGTCGTGTTCCCACTCACTTCTCAGGCCCGTGTTGGATGCCAAACTGAGGCCGGACCCACCTGTGACCTCCGGACTGTGCGGGCAAGCAGGCGGCCAAGCCAAAGCCTTCTTATCCATCCCTCGTGCCCAGCGCAGATCCTGGCGCATAGTAGGTGCTTGGTGGATCACTGCTGCGTGAAGGAGGAGGGGCAGTTCCCCATATGGGGAGTGAGGAGCTTAACACCCAAGGAGATATATATATCCTTTGAGACTAGGTCTTGCTATCTTTGCCCATGGAACCGCAGACTCTCGTTGCCCGGGGTAGCACAGACTCAAGCAATCCCCAGCCTCAGCTTCCCAGGTAGCTGGGATGACAGGCGTGCACCACCACACCCAGCTATTTTTTGGAACTAGGTCTCACTACGGGCCCCAGGCAGGACTCGAACCGTGATCCCTAGCCCCCGCCACTTCATAGGCTGAAGCTTACAGGCACGAGCCACCGTGCCCGGCTACCCAAGGATATTAACCCCCTCCCTAGGCCTGGGCAATTCAGGTGGACTGATGGCTCAGAAAGGTTTGTTTTAATTAAAATACAGAGGAAGAGGGAGATGGTTGACTTCCCTGCAAAGGGCCAGCTGGGGGTGGGGGGCTGAGAGGCGGGGCAGGATGCGCCCCTGGCCAGCTGCTTGGACCAGTTTTGCTATAATCACCGTGGGGTCTCATCACCACTCAGACACCCCTCCCCCAAGCCCTTTGGCCAGGAGGAGCATCCATCAAAGTCTCTTCCTCCCCCCCCAGCCCAGACAATTAGCCAGTCCTGCCTGCTTCCACAGGCCCTGCCACTTGATGCAGCCGCCTCCTCCTCCTCCTCCTCCTTCTCCTCCTCCTCCTCCTTTTTCTCCTCCTCCTCCTCCTCTTCCTCCTTTTCCTCCTCCTCCTCCTCCTTCCCCACCAACCCTAAGAGCAGGGACTGGGCAGGATGTGCAAGTTAGACACAGTGACTTTTCCCAGGGAATCCTCTTATCTCTGGAGTGAGGGGACACCGCTGTCTCCCATTTTGCAGGTGAGGACATTGGCTCCCAAGGTCACACACGAGTCCTGGAGCCGTCATTGAAACCCCCATTGGTCTAGCCCCAGAGACCTCCCCATTTTCACGTCTGTCTCCCCCGCTCCAGGCCTCCTTTTCCCTGCGGGCTAGAGAGCTGCAGACTTCCTGGAGGTTCTGCAGACACTGCTGCCTGCCCCCCATCCCAGTGTCCCAGGGACAGGATGATGGATGGGGATCCCGTGGGGGGCAGGTGCGACACGCCCACACTCCCGCTGACCGACGTCGGGTGATGGAGCTTTTCCTCCTCTCCCCTCCCCAGGGCTCAGCTCCATCTGGTCAGGCGCGGTGCCAGACTGATGGATGGGCCGCCTGCTGGGCCACCCTCACCGCCGCCACCACCCACATCCTCCCTCGCGCCCCGGGGTCAGGAGCGCTGCCCTGCACCCCCTTACTCAGTCACTCGACAAACATTTGCCAAGGCCCTCCTCTGCGCTGGACACAGCAGGCCAGTCAGACGAGGAGACCGGGGGCCGTGGTCCCACAGGACAGGTGAGGGGCAAGTAGAGGGCGTCAGGGTGAAGGGGGAGGGACAAGAAAGCCCGGAACCTACAGTGGTCAGTACCTGAAGCTGGAGATGGGGTGGGGGTGGGGTGGGGGGGGTTGGTCCCACTTCATAGATGAGGAGGCTGAGGCTCAGGAATGGGGGAAGCCTGGCCCAAGGTGGTGCAGGCAGGGAGAGGCAGAGCGGGCCTGGCATGAGCTCTGTGGAGCGACGGTCCCTGGACTCCGGTGTCCGGTCTCGTCGCTGGCCTCACTCAGCCTGGCTGGGAGCGGCAGCCTGAGGACAACCCCCCGCCGGCACCGGCACCACCTCATTCAGGAGGCAGCTGTCCCCTCCGGCCGCCACAGAGAGGAGCCAGGCAAGAAATATCACATCATTAAAATGACAAATCCCTTCGCTAAGTGAACTGGAAGGCCCGGCCTCCCTCCTCGGGTACCTTCGGCCCCCCTTCCCCCGCCCGCGTCCGTCTCCACTCCCAGATGGGCGAGAGTGCGCAGCGGCCGGACCACCAGGGCCTCGTCCCTGAGGTGACCTTGGCCTCCGGCCTCCTGCTCAGGGAAGGTCTGCGCCGAGCAGTGCTGAGGCTGGGCTGGGGGGGGGGGGG
>PVHY01011863.1:0-46588 GCA_004024945.1 Uropsilus gracilis
TTTAAAACATGTTCTTATTGATAGAATTTGAGAAGCATCCCTGAGTGTTATAATACATCTTCAAAATATCAACAGCCTACTGAAACATTCCAATTTCTGAACATTTCCTAAGGTCTGTTAGGAATCAGATTTGAGCAGATGACAGGAACAAGGCTCAGGAGACACACATCTGTGGCAATGCAGACTGCTCAGGAGTGCCACAGGAGGTCAGAGGTAGGAAGGCCCGCCACCAAGAACAGCTGTCTTGCCTGAAATCTCACCACGGCGCTCTGAAAGAGCACACCTAATGACCACTGCTTTTCCCTCTGTACTCTGTCTGACTCAAAGGACACATTTCCTTGTATGAGAGATAGCTACATGGATCATCAAGAGGTCACTAAACTATGTTTTAATAAAAAGGTGGTAAATTAAGCCCAAAGTCAGTTAAAATCCCAGTCAATTAAAATCCCAGTCAATTAAAATCCCAGATTCACACAAACTGGCTCCCTAGAGGCTATAAGGTGGGGGGCTATGACTATGTGGCTTGTTGCTCTATGGTTAGTGTTCAGTCAGAGAATGAGAAACTGCTAAATTGCTCTTGATCTTTGGCTTTGTGAATTTGACCCCTAAAAGATTCCTCCTTCAGTTGCTGAGTTTCTTTTTTTTTTTTTGAGACTGGGTCTTGCTATTTTTGCCCGTGAAACCGCAGGCTCTCATTGCCCGGGGTACCACGGATTCAAGCCATCCCCAGCCTCAGCTTCCCAGGTAGCTGGGATGACAGGTGCACGCCACCATGCCCAGCTATTTTTTGGAACTAGGTCTCGCTACGGGCCCCAGGCGGGACTCGAACCGCAATCCCTAGCCCTGGCCGCTTCATAGGCTGAAGCTTACAGGCACGAGCCACCATGCCCAGCTTCTGAGTTTCTACCATGTTGTCAAACACTCAGCCGCACTCCCAGATTTGACTATGGGGTCCACTTTTTGCCCTTAGGACACCATGCAACACTGAGCACTGCAAATAGAGGACTGCCAGATTAGTTCAGGCAGGCCAGGTCTACCGGTACAATACAAAGAAATAGGGCAGACAAAGGCCAGAAGCAAGAAGTCAGAATTCAAAGAAAGTCAATTTTATAGAAAACTGTCCTGCAGGCCCACCTTTGAGGGGCTCAGAGGAAGCCCTCACCAGCACCCAAAGAGCATGTAACTGAAATCCTACCATAGGAGACCAGAATGACACCTGGGCAGCTAAGGATATACGCTGCCCACCTTGATGAGCTCAAGGTCACACTGCCCCCACTCATAAGCCACACAGGCCTGATGCGGGTCCCGTTTCTCACAGTAGTGGCCGGTCACATGGCTGTGTAGTGGGCATTCTCTCTCAAGAATTGCTCAGGTTTGCTGTTGCTGTCGATACAGATCTTGGCAAGTGCATTGAGTGGCAGGCTCCTCACAGCCATCATAACTGGGAGCAGCAGCTTTACCTTTGAAGGAAGGAAGAATGCTATAAAAGAAAACTTCCAGGGCAGCCCCAGACCAAAAAAAAAAAAAAAACACCTCTAATTTCATTAAGTTCACATTGTTCTAGGGCCCAAGACAGACTTGATTTCCAAACTGATTTCAACAGTATGTTTTTCCCAAAGGTCTTTAGTACCAAGAGCAAATAACTCACTACCAGATCTAAGATTTGTTATATGAAAAACCAGCCAAGAAGACCACCAGTGTGGGGCTGGAAAGCCGACTGCAAAGGGATCTTGGAAAATCAGAGTAGTAACAAACCCCAGAAGCAAGGAAGACCCCAAGCCAGGATACCTTACCTGTTTCTTTTCTCTCCTTCAGCTACCAGCTCATCAGTAGAGAACTGCCCTTTCACTACCATGATTAAGTTTTTAATTACTTCTTCAGAACAATCCACATCAAGCAGTCCTCCAACTACAGCTGGGATCCGGCTAGGGTTGATCTAGAATGGTCCAGGTGGTGATTTCAGTACTACACAAACAGGTCACTGCTACAGCCCTCTAAGGATTGAAAGTATGACTATCTGACAAGGCTCCCATGATCAATAAAGCTGTGTGCCCTTCAAATTCACAAGCTGAAGCTCTAATTACCAATGTGACTGGATCTGAATTTGGGATCTTGAAGGATATAATTAAGGTTAAATAAGGTCACAATGCTGGGGCCTTAATCTGATAAATGAGGTGTCCTTAGAAGAGGAAGAGACACACCAAGGACAAAAGTACAGAGGACACATCCGTGGCTGCCTACAAGCCAAAGAGGGAGGTCTCAGAAGAAACCAACTCAAGTGGCAGGGTTAGCACCTTGAACTCTGAGTTTCTAAAACCATTGAAAATAAACGTCTATCATTTAAGCCCTCCAGTCGGTGATATTCTTTTAAGGCAGTCCACACTGACTGAGCCATCACCCTTCAAATGGTCATTTTAAACATGTTCAGGGGTCAGCAGCCTTGCAGGTGCAGACAATTATCACCAACCATGGTAAAAAAGGCAGTCAGGAGTCGCCTAGGGACCAGCAATACCTTCTGAATGTAGATCTCAATGTACTTTTGCAGGTTTTCGCGGTATAAATACAGAACAAGGTCATGGACAAAGTCAAACCTATCACACATGATGATGAGGGGAAGGTGATCTGTGAGTTTGGTCCCCTGTGTGTTAAAAAGGGCAAAACAAGTTAGGTAGTGATGGCCTCAGCATAAGGGTGGAGCTGCTTTTGCTGCAGAACAACCCATGGGAGACTGAGGACGAGACTGTGTTTTGACATCTGCTGCTTTAAGATGTTTGCTTTTGGGGATGTAGTTTTATTCTGGTAAACAAATAGACGGAAGATGACAGTATTTGGCTAAGGAAAAAAGAACTCAGCTAAATTTGGCAAAAACATTCCAAATTGGCCCCAAATCGAACATTTTTTTGGTTAAGACAAACAGTTC
The DNA here is from genome assembly GCA_004024945.1 of Uropsilus gracilis. Lineage (NCBI taxonomy): Eukaryota > Metazoa > Chordata > Mammalia > Eulipotyphla > Talpidae > Uropsilus > Uropsilus gracilis. Next base: position 2,921 of record PVHY01011863.1, read on the forward strand.
ATTATGCACAAGTCTGACTCAGTAGCAGAAAGTGGGTTGCTTTCAGGAATGCCTGCTGGAAAGGGCCGCCTTTTCAGAGCAACCCCCTCCTCCACCGAAAGTCACCATCAGTGTGGGGGCTGGCCCCACCAGTTAGCTTTTCACATCAGCAGTCCACCACAATCATGTTTCCCCTTTGACCATACACAGAAAACATTTTTCAGACCCTGCAGTTATGGGCGTGGCAATGGGATCTATTTTCTTCCAGTAGTGTGGCCACACCCATGCAAACCTCCATGGCAGCTCCTCTGTACCCTTCCTGCATTCAGAGAGCCAGAAAGCCAATGTGTAGGGTAAAAAAGTCTGGTTCTTAAAAGACAGTGAGAAAGAAATGAACTTGACTAATTTCTATTTCTAACCAGAACTTTTTTTTAATGTCACCAGCATCAAGTGGTTTGTTTCTGCAGTCTTACACAGCCTAAGAAACAGGATACAGCTGGGCTGTTGTTCAAACAAACAAGCACACATTAGATAATTAACAGTAAAACCCCAAGCTTCTTTCCACAAAGGGGTTGTGCAGTGGCCAATGGACTCCTCCCAGAATTTTAGATCAGAAGGTTCTTTGCCATAAAGGGCTCTGTCACTGGGGGTCTAGAGGAAACTAGCAAGCCACACCTGACTGTAACTTTTGGGTAGTGTGACTGATGGTGTTTTCAAGGGAGGAGAAGTGCCTGACATACTTGCCTTCAGAATGTTCTTCACCTGTTCCGGGTTGTAGCAATTACTCTCCCGACATACTCTCTACTTCCTTAATTTGCCCGATCTTACAGGCAGCCTCAATGTACTTCAAATGTACATCTGGATTTTGGCTGAAGTTCACAGTTGAGCTCAGGAAGTAGAAAAGGCCTACAGAGAGAGACTGTTCCACATTGTGCCTCATACTATTCACCTGCCTTCACTACAAGCCCAGCAGCCATAGACAGCCCTGCCTGCAATGACCTTACTCCATTCTCCAAGTGCACATAGATCACTCAGAATTCCTCATATGTGTGAAGAATATTTATCTACTCTGGTATCTCCCCCAAACGGCTATGTTACCATCACATCTGCGAGAAGTCCCTGAGATGTCCTGATGTAAAATGTGGGCTACTTGTATATTTGCCTCCTTCTGGGGGGCCCAGTTATGCCTTAAATGGTCATTTGCGAGAATAATTCAGACAGAGGTAACCCAAAAGGCTGTCTACCTGCTACTCTAAAAAAGGCATGCCAAGAACAGAGAAAAAAAACAAGAGCTGCAAAGAAGATTCTTCAAATGAAGAATCTGCTACCTGACTCTAAGCTGATAACACACATGGGGGCCACTACAGACTGAGCTACAAAGTGTAAAGCATGGTTGTTCATCAGAAATTACTCATTTCTTAATCATTAAAGGATCAGTTATAAGATACTGGTGTTAGCAGTAGACTGACATTAGCAGAGACAAGAAACACTTTCCCCAGGGATATCTTCAGCTGCAACGAGGACAGAACCCACAGTTCCAAAGTAGATGGTTTCTACAAACACTACCCTTTTGCCACCCCAGCCTAGGTTTACCCAACTGTTGCTTTCTTGTAACAATACCTCCTGATGAGATGGTCATCTCCATAAGGTTAGGTTTGCCTTCACACATCCATTCTCCTAGCCTTAGTAGGCACAAGGCAGGAGCCTATTGTTCTGCTAGACAGATATGCAGTTTCTGTCCTGCTCAGGCCAGAGAGCCTTAGCCTTTCCCCAAGAAATCCTCAGTTGTAAAGTCCATCCATTGGCTAGCACCCTTTCTCTATGTTATGCCCAAAGTCTACTGGTCTAGTTTCCATACCCCAGTTGGAGTCTCCATTGGGCTGTCATTCAGGGGAGGTCCCACCCTCTTAGGACTATGGGATCCAACACCACCAGTTCAGGGTTCCAGGTGAACTCTGTGGCAGACTAGATGACACAGAATTGCACCATCCTACAGAGGTTCCAGGGACACAAGGGGGATTCTACACCACCCTACTGATAATTTCTTTTGCAAACACCAAGAAGCCTACCTAAGCTTGGTAATAAACAAGAGAGCAGGATCTGAGATTAGAGCCACACTCTGCTGCAGTCTTTGCAGGAAAATGATTAGATTGGACAGGCAGACAGTGATACCTGAGCAGCTGCCCAGAAGGTGAGTGGTTTACCTTTGTAACTCTTGAAGGATTCAAAGAGCTCCAGCAGAGACTGCATGCCCAGTCGCTCATGGTACTTGGAGGCAACCTGCACACACAGCTGAAGATTTTGTCTGCGGCTGGCAGAAAGAAGAGTATGAAGACATGCCAGAGAATCCTCCACTGACAAGGAGCCAAAGACATTCATGAGCCACTAGGAATTAAGGAAGAGTTTGTTTATAACTGTACCACCTATGATGCTACTAACACTGACAAAATAAATGGATTTTTATATTTGACTTTCCCTTTGGAAGTCAAAAATACAAAGAATTTCCACTTAAAATAAGGGCTAAAAAGCAACTATCTCTCATGGCAAGAAGTAGGAACCAGGAGTAGACTTGGGATAAGACACTGACCTTAACTGTTCAAATAGTTACCACAGATACTGTGACACTCCGGAATTAATAGCTTATTCTATAAAACAGACTATACTGACTACTTAGTTTTCATGAACAGTTTCAGGCATCTTTGCAAGGGATGCCAATGTTAAAGTTTCCCTTACTAAACTAAGTCAAAACTGAGAAGAGGAAGAATATAGGCCTAGATACACAGCTAAATGAATGGGATCTATTTAGGGGCCGAATGAGAACTTCTCATGGCAGCAACAAGGCTGATAAACAGAGGAGACACTACTTCTGAGAGAAATTCAGGAACATGTGACCCTAATGATCAGGAGTGACCCAGTGGTATGCCATACCTCAGGACTAAGGAGGTGAATGTGGACCACAACCCTCTTGATGCCGCAAAGATTAGTGTAGTGCTCTAGTGCTTGCTGTAGAAGGCCAGCCTTTTCACAGAGCTGAGGTCCGATCGTAATGAGTAAACATCTGATTCCCAAGGATGGCATCTGCAACCTATAAAACAGGGAATTCAATACATATTTCTGAACAGAGATGGCCTCTGTCTCCAGAGTGTGTCAGGGATAGGTGATGGGCCACAGGCCAAGGTAGTGAGGGGCAGGGTCCCCTCCCAGTTTGCTCCCACTTCAACTGGGTTTCTGCAAGACATCAGGAAACCAGGCACTGCAGCTACAGACATCCAGGCAATGAGAAGAACAAACCAAAGTTCTGTGTCCTGGGGTGGACCTAGGGCTTAGTCAAAAGAGTCAAAAGAGACAAGACCATGAGACAGACGAGTTTGGTGTGATCTGTCACAGAGCTCCACCCTATATCACCTCCAGGGGCTGGGCAACCAAATTTCTAGTCCAGAGATGTGTGCAATGTGAGTGAGGCTCCCTCCTTTCCCGACTGGGGGTGGAACACATTAGAGATGTAACTGGGAACCCAGGCAGAACTGGAAACCACGAAAGGAGTTGAGAAGAGCTAAACCTACCACCAGCTGGAGTCTGTGCCCACTGTGGAACTACCCCACCAATAGTGGCTGGGAGTTGGGGTCCAAACACCAGAACTGCAACATTCAGAAGCAATACCATGTGACAGTTTATCAGCATTGATGACTATATATGAATGAATGAATGGACAAACAGCGTAAATGAGGAGATCTGGAGCGCACAGACCACATTGGTCTGGAGAAAAGGCAACAGACTTGTATACCACAGGAAACTAAAATATCAAGGAATTCAGAGAATCCCTGCACATACCAGGTCCTACAAGAGGTTTCTGACATGCTCTGCCTGGTTACCTATCTCCCAGTTACTCCTGGAGATCTGAGCAGCCTTGTCTACTGTGCTCCAGAAGCACAGATCCTTAGCCAGGAAAAGGATATTGTTCAAAAAAAATAAATAAAAGCACGCATGCACGCACGCACATATAAATCTAAGAAAATAGAAGTATTGAAAAAAGGACAATTGGGGAAAATCAGTTTTGCCTTACTTGCTCCACCCTCACCCATAGCTCATACCATAAAAAAATTAATGACTGACATTAATTATTCCTGTTGTCTTTTCCCATTGTTTGAAATTGTGATTTTTTCCCCCCATGGCTATTTCTACAAAGCCCAAATTTGCAAATATAAGTTTTATATGCAATTTTGACCACATTAGATTTGTGGTCATTATTTCTATCAGTAATACACATATCTGTTTTCGTAATAGACTTATTTTCATTAGAAATCTGTAGAAATTTATAATCTACAATAAAGTTATGAGCAATTTTACTCGGTATTCCAGGACAGCTATTACTAATTGAAAAAGAAAAAAAAAAGGACATTGTTCAAAAAAAAAAAAAAAAAGAGACCAGTAGGCCAACCACGGATATATGATTTTACAGTGAGTGAGAAGTTGGAGTGATTGGAGACGGGAAGAAGACAGGGGAAAGAGGAGGCAGTATGTGGGTGCATTATTGATGCAAGGGCCATATCAAAGGGGAACAATAACTACAAAGATGACTGACATTGTAAGAAAATAAAAATTAAAAAAAAAAAAAAAGCCTGGACAGGCATCACCTTGCAAACACCACTACCGTCAGACTTCCTGCCTGGCAAAGCCTGGCAAAGCCAAAACCCACCATGTCCTCTAATATGCTGCCTATAGTGAGTCCTGAGGTCAAATTTTGAGACAGCAGAAAACTTTAGTGCTTTGAGAACTGGAGAGAAAGGATTTGGTTATAAAATTTCCTGCTTTTACAGAATTATTCCAGGATTTATGGTCCATCTATGGGGGAAAATTTGATGATAATTTCATCCTGAAGTATGTCAATGGCAAATGTTGGATACAACACAAATGGTTTCCAATTGTTCATCTGCACTGCCAAGACTGAGTGGTTGCATGGAAAACATGTGGCCTTTGGCAAGGTGAAGGAGGAAGCCAAGGAGCACTTTGGCTCCAGGAGTGGCAAGATGTATAAGAAGAAAGATCACCATTGCTGACTATAGACAAATCTAATGAATCTGACTTGTGTTTGATCTTTAAAAAAAAGCTTGAAAAGGAGCAATAACTTTTTAAGAGCAGCAGTTCAGCCATGCCTTCCCCTCCCCCTCCCCACCTCCATGTACAGAGTACAGATCAGTGCTCATAGGAAGGGATGTGTATTTGGCCATGTCTAAGTCCTTGATCAAGTTTGTACTTCTATGGCAGCTATAGCTGTAGCTTTAACTGTACCTACTTGTGGGTTAGAGTAGAGCTCGACCATCCTTACAAGTTATCTGAGTACCTTTTGCCCTCTAAAGTTGTAGAGCTGTCCTGGGACACCTGGCTGCAGGATCAGGTGTATGCAGAAAACTGATGCCCTGCCATGAAACACTGCTGCTGGTTCAGTCCAGACTGTCATTCTGGCTTTTCACCATCACAACTATTAGAGTATTTCTACATAAGATCAATGTGAGGGCTCAAGTCTACTAACATCTCCTTTAATGAGTTCATACCTCTGACTAGCAACAAATTAGACCTGAAATGAACAGATCCTATTTGTTTTATCAGACTTCTCAACTTAGTTATGGCAGAATTAGGGGTGTGTTTACGTTTAAAAAAATCAACAAACATTCTTGGAAAGAATTTTGGTGAGGCTTAACAGTGCCTTCAAACAGTAATCTCTGGGCTAAGAATGGGTGGGCCAACACATGGGTGTGACAGCAGTTGCTAGTGACCCAACACACCAAGTAAACTGACCCTTGAAATCTAACCAGTAACCAGTCTGAATGATACGCATACTTGGATGCCTTCACCAGCTACCCAGCATACTCCTCCATACCTTCTCGGATATGGAACACTAACCATGTCTGTAGTAACCACAGACTAGTCTAACAGCATGCTACTCTTAATTTATGGATGCTTTAAGCTCCCTACAAAGAAAATAGTGCTAGTTAGGAGCTAAGAGCACTCATCTGCTGCCCCCTACCCTCTCTGAGCACCCTCTGTTTCCTTCAGATGTACCTTTATGATCATTTTGAAATGCTTCCCTGAGGTTACAAAACAACTTTGAGGAGAGAACCTAGAAAACACAGATATACCAGAAAAGAACATCTTCAGACATCTAGGGAAGATGGCCGTGGCATTCCTGGCACTATGCCCAGCACATGTCCACCCATAGGTTTGTCTGCTGAATTTCTGACTGGGGCTCAGTTTCTGTTTCAAAGCTCAGGAACTCAAGCTGATACCTGTACACAAATATTCACAATATCTAGAAAGTTGAAACAACTCAAATACCTGGAAATAAATGAGTGGAGGTACAAAATATGTTATATACATACAATGGAATGTTATTTGGCCATAAAATGGAATGGGATTTTGCAAGCTACCACATGAATCTTCAAAATAGCATGCAAAGTGAAAAAAGTCAGAAATGAAAAGAGAAATATTATATGATTCCACAGATATTCCAGAATAGGCAAATTCATAGAGACAGAAAGTAGAGCTGACATTACCAGGAGCTAGTGTAAGATTACTGCTTAATGGAAACAGTTTCTGCTTGGGTTAATAAAATGTTCTGAAAATGCTAGACAATTTTGCAAATGAACTTTATACCACTGAATGGCACATTTTAAAATGGTCAAGATGGTAAGCTTTGTTATGAGTACTTTCCCAGAAAAAAAAAAAAGAGAGAGAGTGATGATGACTCAGTTTTAACTGTTCCTATGAAATTTCTCCAGTCTGGACTCTAGAAATTCCTTGCCTTGCAAGAAAGTTCTGGAGACTCCCCACTGAGGTAATGAGCACCACCTAGAACAGAGCCACTGTTATAAGGTTTTCATGTCCCCCACACTCCAAAATGGGCATTGTCCTTTGGCTTCAGTTTTGAAATGTCACTTGCCTGAGGTGCATGAATCAAGTTCATTTCCAATAGGCAAGTCTGGAGGTGGCCCTCAGCTGGGAGGTTATTCTTCAAAACATCCAACAAGAAGGAAGTACACAGTTGAACCAAATTGTTCTCCATGAAAATGCCTATAATCTGAAGCAGATCAGAAATCAATTTTTATCCAAAGGAAAGTTCTGTTTCTTATTGAAATAATTATGGAATTGAACCTCTTTTAGAAATTAAACAATTGCTTACTGTTTAATAGTAGGTAACTTGTAAAATTATATCATCTATGTCATACTTATCAAGAGGGCATTTCACAGAAGATTTAAAGGAAGTGGTGTTATAATACATGGCTCGCCAGAATCCTATAAAGTTAGTCAAGCAATCTTAACAATTTATATTTAATCAAATTCTATATACAGACAATATCTGATGTTTAACATTCATTATTTAAGAACCAGGAAAATGCAAACATTGACTTAGTCACCAGTCATTTAGACTAAACAGATGTTAATTTAAGGAATTATTAAGAAATAATAGGAGGTAAAATCTAAACAAAAGCTACTAATTATAACTGTTATATATATATTGTAATAAATTGTAAGAGGGAAGCTTATTAGTAAACCAAATCCAACAACGCATCAAAAGGATTATACACCATGACTAAGTAGAATTTATTACAGGGATGTAAGGAAAATTCAACATCTAAAAATCAATTTATATATTTTACCACATAAAAGAAAAATAAAAACCAAATGATCATAACAATAGATACTGAGAAAGCACTTGATAAAAGTTAACATCCATTTATGAAGAAGGACCTTGAAAAACTGGGGATAAAATGAACATATTAACATAATAAAAATCATATATGACAAATCCATAGCTAACATTATTCTTAACTATGAAAAAACAAGCCTTCTCATTAAGATTTGGAACAAGGATGTCCACTCTCATCACTGTTTTTGAACATATACTAGAAGTCTGACTAGAGCAATTTGACAAGCGAAAGACAAGGGATCCAAAAAAGAAGTAAAAATATCACTATTTGCAGCTGATAGTATAATATCTAGAGAGAACCATAAAAAAAAACCCACGGAAAAATTAATTGAAAAAATAAACCAGTTTAGTAAAGTATCCATCTGGTTGCAATATTAATACACAAAAATCGTAGCCTTCCTATATGCAAACAATCAGTCTGAAGAGGAAGAAATTAGGAAAACCATCCCATTTACAACTGTGCCCCCCCCAAATTAAATACCTAGGAATAAACCAAACAAAAAAGGTGAAAAACTTATACAAGAAAAACTATAAAACAATGTAAAAAGAAGTAGAAGACACAAAGAAATGGAAAGATATTCCTTGCACATGAATTGGAAAAATTAACGTTACCAAAATGGTTATCCTATGAAAAGCAATTTACAGATTCAATGCAATTCCAATGAAAATCTCAATGGCATTCTTTAAAAGAAGCAAATATTGTTGAAATTCACATGGAATTACAAAAATATCCTAAAGAGTCAAAGCTCTCCTGACTAAAAAGAACAGAGGTATTAATTCCCAGGCTACAGATCATACTAAAAAGCCATGACAATAAAAACAACATGGTACTGGAACAAACACAGACAGACCAAGGAACACAAACCAGAAATAAACCACACATTTATGATCAACTAATCTATGACAAAGGAGCAAAGAAAATAACATTGGAACAAGAAAAGTCTATTCAACAAATGGTGCTGGGAAAACTGAACTGTCACATGCTAAGCAACGAAACTAGACTATTACCTCACACCACACAAAAATATTAACTAAAAATGAATAAAATACTTGACTATAAGACCTGAAATCATAATAAAAATATATAGAGGAAAACATAGGCAAAACACACCATGATATAAACCTCAGAAATATCTTTGAGGGTTCATTCCTAGTAGCAAGGAAAACAAAGGAGCTACATCAAACTAACCTAAAATACTTCTGCATGGCAAAAGAGATAGCAAACAAAACAAAGAGATACACTACTGAGTGGGAGAAAAATATTGCATCCCATACAACTGAGAAGGGACTGATAACAAAAATCTACAAAGGAGAGGGTAAGAAGAAAGTGGAGGGGAAATGGATCAAGGGTACTATGGTGGTGAGAGAATTACAGGGACAACACCTGATGGTAGAAATCAAATAATATCCAAAAGTTAACAATGATGTAAGAATATAAGTAATCTATTTTTGAGACTAGGTCTCACTATGTTGCCCAGGGTAGTCCTGATCCCATGTATTCAAGTGATCCCCAGTCACAGCCTCCCAGGTAGCTGGAATTACAGGTGCCTGCCACCATGCCCAGCTGCTTTTTCGAGACCAGGTCTTGCTATGTTGCCTAGAGTAGTCTCAAACCCACGAACTCAAGCGATTCCTGGCTTCTTTGACACCCAGTGCTTGGATTACAGACATGTGCTACCACATCCAGCTAGAATAGAAGTAATTTTTGAAAAGATGGAAGTTAATATTAAAAATACTTTTAGAATATGAAATATAATCTAGATAAACACCAGAGTCTTCTTTCTTCTTGAAGTCTACATAATGTAACTCAACCTCTGTAATCATGATCTCTAAAATATCTGAAAAATCCAAGATGTATAAACCTAATATACTATATTTATTCTTTTTATACAAGTTTTTGTTGTGTTACCTTAATTCCAGTTTTGCTATCTTACCCCAAGTTTCTTGTATACAATTTATTGAAGGTGACTTGTCACATGTTTACATCTGAATACTCAATTGGTTAATAATAAAAGAACAGCCTATGTTCATCTAACTTCAGGTTAGTCAGACATCCACTAAATGGAAGTTTAGTGGAATATGCATTAAATGGAAGCCATCAGCAGGCTGGATGGCACTCACCATGAATAGGTATTTAAGCAATGTTCAGATGGTCTCTTATCAGAAGGAGAGATGATGAGGATTTGATTTGGGGTTGGGGGGTATAGTCCTAAAAAAATCTTTAGAAAAACTAGTGAAAACAATAAATTAGTTCAGTAAGATAGTTGGTTACAAAAGCAACAAAAATCAGTAGCCTTCTTATACACAAAAAATCAGTCTGAAGAAGAAATTAAGAAAACCACTCCACTTAATAATTGTACCAGTGAAAATTAAATATCTGAGAATAAACTTAACAAAAGATGTGAAAGACCTATACAAAGAAAATTATACAACACTGATAAAAGAAATGGAAGACACAAGACATCCTCTGCTCATAGATTAGAGAATTAACATTTCAAAATGGCCATCTACCAAAAGCAATCTACAGATTCAATGCAATTACAATAAAAATTTCAATGACATTCTTGAAAGAAATAAACAAATATTACTGAAATTTAGATGGAATAACAAAGACACCTCAACAAGCCAAAACCCTCCTGACCATGAGGCAAGAGAATAGAGGGACTGCACTCTCAGACTTTAAATTATACTACAAAGTCATAATAATTAAAACAGCATGGTAATGGAACAAAAACAGATACACAAACCAATGGAAGAGATGTGAAAGTCCAGAAATAAAGCCACACGTGTAAGGTCAATTAGTCTAAGAGAAAGAGCAAAAACATAGATTGGAATGAAGACAGTCTCTTCAATAAATAGTGCTGGGAAAACTGGACCATTACATGAAAAAGAATGAATCTAGACTACTCCTTCACAACATACACAAAACCAGCTCAAAATGGATAAAAGACTTGGATGTAAGACCTGAAACCATACAATATACAAAAGAAAACAAAGGCAAAACATCCCATGACCTATACCACAGGAAGATCTTTCAGGACACATCTACAGAAGCAAAGAAAATGAGGGAAAACACAGAGCTGGGATTACATCAAACGAAAAAGGTTCTGTACAGCAATAGAGATAATAACCAAAACAAAGCCATCCAAACAAATGGGGAAATTTTTTGCATTTTATTCAACGAATACGGGTCTGATTTTAAAGTTCCACAAAGAACTCACATACTACTAAAAAAAAAAAAACCCACAAAAACAAACAAACAAACAAAAAACAAAAACAAAGCAAAAGCCCAGTCAAAAAAATGAGCAGAAGAATTTAAGACACTTTCCCAAAAAGCAATACAAGTGGCCAAAGGCATATAAAAAATGCTCAACATCACTTATTATCAGAGAAATGTAAATCAAAACCACAATGAGATACCATCTAACACCAGTGAATGGCCTGTAACATAAAAACAGACAACAACAAGTGCTGATGAGAACTGAAGAAAAAGGAACACTTCTACAATGCCGGTGGGAATGCAAACTGATCCATCCGTTATGGAATACTGTGTGGAGGACCCACAAACTACTGAAAATGGAACTACCATTTAATCCAGCAATTCCACTTCTGTTAATCTACCCAAAGAATACAAAAACACTAATTCAAAAAGAAACCTGCACTCTTTACTGCAGCACTATTTACAATCATCAGGATGGGGAAACAACCTAAATGTCCCAAAACAGACAAATGGATCAGAAAGTTGTGGTATAGCTACACAATGGAATATTATTCAGCAATCAAAAAAGACAAACATGTTATTTGTGGCAACATGGATGGAGCTAGAAGGAATCAAGCTCGTAGAAATAAGACAGAAAGAAAAAAGAGAAATTCAGATGGTCTCACCTACATGTGGAATATAGGAAAAACAACAAAAGGACAAAAAAAATTAAACTAACAAACTGACAACAGAATTAAAGTATACAGCAAGGGAAGAGGAGGAGGGAGGTGAAATCAGGGCAGGGATGAACAAAAGGGAGTAGAATGATGGTTCATGGATGACATGGTGGTGGGGAAATCTTGGGGGTATACCATGATACAAAAATATATGTAATCAATAAAAAGAAAAGAAAAAAACCCAACATCTTCACATCCTATCCCCAATCACCACAAACAAACAACCAAAAAGCCCCACAAGACCATATAGAAACAAATCCTCTTAAAACTTCAAAACAAAGATAAATGAGTACTCAAATAACAAAATAAGTTCTCTGGTACATTGGATTTATAAAAATTAGATGATTAATAGGCAAATGAAGAAAAGAATTCAGACTGATAATAGAAAAATAAATGAAAGAAAATTTTTTATTACTGAGGTTACACTGGTTTGCATATATATGATTCAGCGGTACAACATCATGTCACCACAAAACCACACACAGACCTCTACCACAGTCCACTGTGCGCACTCCCCTCTGCCTCTCCCTGCTACCTCTAGCCTGTTTCTAGTTTTTTTCCCTATAGATTATAGGAAATCTATTTTACTGCTACATAGATGCATACCCAATAGTTCTCCCACTATTACATCACCTATGAACCATCACCTTCATCGCTTGTGCTCATCCCAGGGCTTATTATTAGTTTAGGTGTGTTTGACCTTTTGCTTTTTCTATATTCCACATATAAGTAAAACCACATGATATTTTTCTTTTTTTTTGACACTTCACTTAAGATGGTCCCCTTTATCCCATCCATGTTGTCACAAATGGCAAAATTTCATCTTTTTTCTAATACCAAAGTACTATTTCCTTGTATATGTATACACACACACACATACACAATATCTTCCTGATCCACTTGTCTGTTCTGGGGCATGTAGGTTATTTATATAGCTTTGCTGTTGTAAACAGTGATGCAAAGAACATAGGACTATATAATCTATATGGTAGATCAATTTTTAATATTCTGAGAAGTCTCCATACTGTTTTCTATATGGGATGGAACAGTCTACATTCTTAACAGTGTAAGAGTGTTCCTTTTTCTCCACAGCACTGTCAACACTTGTTATCTCTGGTCTTTTTGATATGAGCCATTCTCACAAATGTGAGGGAGCATCTCATTGTGGTATTGACATTTCTATGATAAGTGATGATAAGCATTTTTTTCATGTGCCTGTTTGACATGTACATATCATCTTTGGAGAAGCTTCTATTTAACTCTTCTATCAATTTTTTTGATTGGCTTATTTGCTTTTTTGAGTTGGATGAATTCTTTATATCTCTTGGACATCAGCCCTTTGTCAGATGTATTAAGTGCAAATATTTTCATTTATAGCTCCATCCATGTTGCTGCAAAATGACGTTTGTCTTCTTTGATTGATGAGTAATATTCCATTGTGTACGTATACCACAACTTTCTGATCCATTTGTCTGTTTCAATGTGGTGTCTTTCTGTGCAGAAACTTTTTAGTTTGATGTAGTCCCATTTGCTTGTATTTTCTTTTATTTCTCTTGCCATTGGAGATGAGTTGACAAAGACATCACTGAAACCAATATTATGGAATACTTTGCCTCTGTTTTCCTCAAAGTATTTCTGGTTTGACTTCTACAAGTTTAATATACTTTGAGTTACTTTTACAAAGGTGTGAGATAGTGAGTGATTTTGTTTCCTTTTGCATGTTGTTTCCTGAATGCCATTTCCCCAACACCATTTACTGAAGAGATCTCCTTTTCTCCAATATGTACTCTTTGCTACTTTGTTGTATGTAGATTAACTGTCCAAATATGTCTGGGTTTATTTCTGGGTTCTTATTTCTATTCCATTGTCCTGTGTCTCTGTTTCTGTTCCAATACCATACTGCTTTAAGTCCTATAGTTTGCACTATAGTTAGAAGTCTTTACTTTGCTCTGGGACTTTTTATGGTTATGTGTGAATTTCAGTAATGTTCAGTAATGTTCCATTTCATTGTGGAATGTCACTGAAATTTTGATAGGGATTATATGTGATTTGGGCATGATGGCCATTTTATTTATTTATTTTTTGGGGTCAACATGATCTATGTTTATTGATGATAGAATTGCATAAAACTCTCACAAATCTGATTGTCCATTTCTTTTTTAAAAAATTTATTTATATGTAAATTTCACATCTTTGCAATCCCAGGGATTTGCCCCTCCTCCCTCCCCCCCACTTCCCTTCTGTCCATTGTTGTGTGCTTCAGTTTGGTGCTCAGCCTGTTCTGTCTTTTCCTCATGACTTTTATTTATTTATTTTTCTTCAATATGTCCCATATATTAGTGAGACCATTTGACTTCTATCTTTCTCTTTTTGACTTGTTTCTGCTAGTATGATTCCTTCTAAGTACATCCATGTTGTCAAGAAGTCATCTAATTTGTAAGATGGCCATTTTAACAACATTAATTCTTTCAATCCATGTGCAAGAGTTCGTTCCATTTTTGTGTCTTATTTCTTTAAATAGTATCCTAGATCATACAGGTGATAAGGGTCTGTAACAAAGATCCACAAAGAACTCACACAACTTAGCAAAAAATAAAGCAAAAAGCCCAATCAAAAAATGGGGAGAACTAAAAAGATACTTTTCCAAAAAGAAAATGCAAATGGCCAACAAATATATGAAAAAATGTTCAGCATCACTAATAATCAGGGAAATGCAAATCAAGACCACACTGAGATACCATCTTACACCAGTAAGAATGGCCTATTAACAAAAACAACAACAACCAACCCCCCCCCCACCCCCCCGCAGTAACAAGTGCTGGCGTGGGTATGGAGAGAAAAGAACACTTTTACACTGCTGGTGGGAATGCAAACTGGTCCAGCCACAATGGAAAGCTGTGTGGAGAACCTACAAATTACTGAAATTGGAACTACCATTCAATCTAGTAATCCCATTTCTAGGAATCTACCAAAGAATACAAAAACACTAATTCAAAATACAAGGACCCCTGTACTTGGATTTTTATTTCAGTACTATTTACAATAGCCAGGATTTGGAAACAACCCAAATGTCCCAAAACAGACAAATGGATCAGAAAGTTGTGGTATCAGTACACAATGGAATATTATTCATCAATCAAAGAAGTCATTCGCAGCAACATGGATGGAGCTATAAGGAACCGTGTTAGCGGAAATAAGCCAGAAAGAAAGAAATACTGGATGATCTCATTTATATGAGGGACATAGGGAAAACAAACAAACAAATGGATAAGAAAAACTTAAAACTACCTACCAGCAGAACTGAAGCACAGAAAGAGAGGAGGAGGGGGGCATAATTGGGGGGGGAATGGGCACAAGAAGTCAAGATGATGGTTCATGAGTGACAAGGTGGTAGGAGAACCTCGGGGTAGACAATGATGTAATACACACACATGCACACATACCACACACACACACATACATAGATATATCAATTTTTTAAAATATAATAAAAAATAAAAGTAAATAATAGTATCTTAGAGTTTCACTGTATAGATCTCTTACTTTCTTTGCTTAGTTTACTCCTAGAATGTAAATTAGTTTGATTTATTTCTCTTCTAGTTTATTCGCTTGCATGTATAAATATATATGAAACTGGTTTCTCTAAACTGATTTTGTCACCTGTCAATTTATCATATTATTTCAATTAGTTTTTTTTTTTAGTAAAATCTTTATGGCTTTTTATGTACATTTTCATTTCATCTACAAAATAGTGATAGTTTTATTTCTTCTTTCCCAATTTGGATTCCTTTTATAGCCTTTTTTTTGCCAAACGTACTTCCAGTATGATGTTAAGCACTAGTGGTGAAAGTAGACATCCTTATCTTTTCCAGATCTTAGAGGGAAAGCTTTTAGTCTTTCATGATTGAATACATTACCTGTGGGTTTGTCATATTGTGTTGAGTGTGTCCCATCTACCTCATTTTTTATTTTTTTTTATCACAAATGACTTTTGAATCTTATCAAATGTACACACAGCATCTACTGATATTTGATTTTTATCTTTGCTTTCATAGATTTAGTAAATTACACTGCTTGAATTATTCTTTTGTCCTTGGAATAAATCCCACTTGGTCCTTTTTATGTATTGCTTAATTATTCAGTGTGCTAAGATTTTACTGTGGATTTTTGCAACTGTGTTCATCAGGGATATTCATCCTCATGTATATGTGCATGTATATGTGTGAGTGCCTGTGTGTGTGTATAGGATGGTTTGGGTACTAGGCTGATGCTGGCCTAACAGAATATGTTTAGAAGCATTCTCCTCTCAGTTTTTGGGGAGAATCTGTTAAGGATAGATCTTAGTTTGTGTTTGAAAGTTGGTAGAACTTACTGGTGAAACCATTTTGGGGGGAGATTTTTGATTATTGCCTCAATTTCCTTGCTTGCAACTCTTCTTTTTGGGTTTCCTATATCTTTCTGATTCAGTCTCCTGAAAGTGTAGATTTCCAAGAATTTGTCC
The DNA here is from genome assembly GCA_004024945.1 of Uropsilus gracilis. Lineage (NCBI taxonomy): Eukaryota > Metazoa > Chordata > Mammalia > Eulipotyphla > Talpidae > Uropsilus > Uropsilus gracilis. Next base: position 19,042 of record PVHY01011863.1, read on the forward strand.
ATTTCGTCCAGGTTATTCAATTTACTGGCATAGACATGTCTGTAGTAATCTCTTATGGGTCTCTGTTCATTTCTGATTCGATTTAGTAGGGTTTTCTCCTTGTTTTTTCCTTAGTGGGTCTAATAGAGGTTTTGTTGATTTTTTTCAAAGAGTCATCTTTTGGTTTCTCTGATCCTTTGGACTGTTCATTTGACTCCTATTTTTATTTCTTCTCTAGTTTTTATTATTATAAACTTTTACTAGCACTGGCTTTGTTTTTGTTCTTTTCCTAGTTCCAGGAGGTAAGTTTTCTTATTCTTGATGTGAGCCTGCATTGCTATATACTTTCCACTTAGTATAGACCATATACTTTCCTATTAAGCCCAACTGGTCTAATTCCTCATTTTATGCTATTGTTTCCTTTCTGATTTTGTCTGTGTGATCTGTTCACTGGTGAAAGTGGGGTGAAGTTTCCTAGTATTACCCTATTGCTGCCAATGTCTGATTCCAGCTTTGATAATATTGCCTTTTATATTTTGATATTCCTTTACTTGGTGCATATATACTGATTAATGCTATATCTTTTTGATGTACTGATGCCTTTATCATTATATAGTGTCCATCATCTTCTAACCTCTTTAAGATAAAAATCTATTTTATCTAATATGGTTCTCCCAGATTTTTTAAAGGTTCCATTTGTTCATGGGATTGTTTTCGAATGAAGTAAATCTTCTTGAAGGCTATACAATGTCACATAAAGCTGCTGAAACTACTCATGCTCACCTGATCAATGCAGGTCAAAGATTCTTCATCCTGCACAGCATTTGAGAAAACTGAAAACCTTGATCTGAACTGATCCTCATCACACTCCTTAGCAAAAAGATCCAGTCTGGGGTATAGCCAACCTTGAAGCAAGGAAACCCCATTAGGAAAATAAACAAAACAACCTGAGTGTTAAAAATCTTCCCATCATTTGTTTTGAAGTTATGTTTACAACAGCATGTGTATGTGGCAGCCCTCTGTCCACACAAGATCCAACTAAATGAGCCAACTCCACTTATATAGAGGAGTAATCAACTACACAAACATTTCAGACCACAAAGAAGTCACCCCATCTTGTGTACAAGCTCTAATCAAAATCCAGCCATAGGGGCAGTGAACCATGGGAACAAGGCTTAGATGTTGACCAAGATATCAAATTATGGAGACTTTAAGGGAGGAGGGGCTTAAGGAAGGAAGAAAAAGAGCAAGATAAAATTACAGGAGAGCCCCAACTGTAAAAGAGATGGGACGGGGGTTTAAACATGAACAGGAAAACAAATATATACAATATGTTAACAGCAACAGTGATGAATTCTTATAGCAGAGTATTCATATAGAAGGGCATTTTATAAATACTGAAATCAGGAATCACCCAACTATAAATTCATCATTTGTGAATTTAAATTAATAAATTTAATAAATTAAATTAATAAATTTAAATTAATACCTTTTTGGCATAGAGCACAATTTTCTGAAATTGGCCTGTTTCTGCAAAACAATGGATAACTTTGTTTGGCACATCTGCCCGAAGGTACACACTCAGAGCCAATGTAGGATCAATAGTTTGATCAAATCTCCAAGCTCTTCCGAACACTCCAGCTGTGGTGTGTCAAAGGAACAAGATAAAGTTAGAACCTGAGAAGCAGCGAGCCAATGACCTAGCTTCCAAACCATGCCAAGGGCTGTGATACCACAAGTGTCTGTACCTTCTCTTCTTTCAGCCACTTTCCTAAGAGTTGCTTGCGCCCCTGCTGAAGGACTGGATGGCAAAGTTCTAAGGATTCGAGTTTATTGAGCTGACCCTGGTCAAGTAGGATTCCAAAGTACTGGAGCAAAGGAGAAGCCTCCCCAGGTTGGGTGGGTATACTCTGGAACTTATGAATTGTCTCGCTGGTAGGAAGGATTCCCTATATAAATGGAAATACACACTGTTGTTTTGTAATATCTTCAATTAACTTGCTTGTATTTAAACAATGCCTGCCAATGGCAATTCTACAATGAACTGTCAGAAACAAAAAAGTTCTCTGTCAAAGCACTGGCTTCTGTCACCAATAGTAGTAAGAAGTACAGGTCTCAGTCCCATGGGACACTTGTAGTTAGGGTCTTTCTTCTCCCATACAACAGTGCAGTGAGAACTGGGCTTCTAAATATGTCTTGAAATAGCAAATTTCTAAAACCACTACATTCTAATTCAAAATATTCAACATTCAAAATACTCAGATAAACGCTAGAAGTGGCTTGTTCAAAGCATCACTTGGAAGACAGGAAAAATTCTTTCAAGGAGAAGCAACCTGAGGGTCTTGATCTACTCAGGAGTAGATCCAGTCCTAGGAATATTAATTCTAATGAAATAAATAGAAGAAAATGCCTACGTGCTATATTGTTATACTCCAGAAGAGTAGAGAAAGCCCAGAGAAGGAATCTGGCTACATAAAATAGGATACAACAAGTATTACATACCTATACATTTGCTAGATTGTGTATATATATAGACAAGAACTGGAAGAGAATAAAAAAGAATATATCCTGAGAGCAAGATTATTCTCCCCCCACCCCTATGTCTGTAGAAAGTTCTTTATTATCCAATCAAGTACAGTGAAGCTTAACACTGTACTTGGGATATTGCACTAAGCATAAATGCAAAATACATATAAGAACAGAATCCTTTTCTATTTGAGGCAGAAGTTAGCACTTTTCATTTGTTTGCATTGCTGTTATGCCATTAGCATAAAGTTTTAAAGCTAAAAACAACTAATAAAATAAGATACTCCAACATCAATAGTGTAAGGCTTTAAAAAAATTTACTTCACTCAAAAAGGTGCACACATTAAAGTGTCATTACCTTTGGTGCAGATGCTGCTACTTTGGTGGCTTCAGCATAACTCCCTTGTGCAAACAAACTGAATTTTTTCAGAAATAAGTCCTCTGCTCCAGCAAGATTACTACGAACAGCCAAATGCAGACCAAGGTCTGGATTCTGAAGTACATTGACTATATAATTCACAATGCTATTTTCCTCAATACAAATTGACAGAACCTAGAAAGAACCAATAGGTGAGACTAAAGCAGACTAGGAAAGTACCCCAAATGTACACATTGTCACTTCTACTAACAGACACTAGACTAAGAGCAAAAATTCAAGGATCATGCTGAATATGTCCATAATGGTGGTCCTAATAGGGACAAGATAAGAAGAGGGCAAATGTCTAACATAGTAGAACATCATGGTATTGCCACAGCATTGGATTCCAGTTGTTTAAAGGGTTATAAAAATATCAAGGGAGAAAAATGTAAGGTTACATGGATATTGATTATGATGCACTCAGAATGACAACAATGCCAAAAGAATATGTTTGGGTAGAACTGAATTTTCTTTTTTTCAAACTTCTTTTCAAAGCACAATTTTTTTTTTTTTTTTTTTGAGATTAGGTCTTGCTATTTTTGTCGGTGGAACCGCAGACTCTCGTTGCCCGGGGTACCACAGACTCAAGCAATCCCCAGCCTCAGCTTCCCAGGTAGCTGGGATGACAGGCGCGCACCACCACGCCCAGCTATTTTTTTTTGGAACTAGGTCTCGCTACGGGCCCCAGGCGGGACTCGAACCGCGATCCCTAAGCCCCGGCTGCTTCATAGGCTGAAGCTTACAAGCACGAGCCACCGTGCCCGGCAGCACAATTTTTTTTAACTGTCTTAAACTTTACTTGGTAAAGTCAGTATCTATCTAAGCTTTTCAAACCTCTGCAATTAACCTGTATATGGCCCAGTGATGCTAATAGTACATAGTAAAACTGCTGCTAACCTGGTAGAAGTTTCATGCAAGAAGGAAGCTGCTTTTTTCTCAGAACTGACCTTGTGCTAGTAATGGTGGTTAAAGGCAAGGTAATGAAGTGGTAGAGAAGGGAAACAGGGGTGTGAGGTTAGTAACAGGAGCTAACTTTACCTGACTGATTTCTTGGAGGAGAAAAAGTTGAACTCTAGTCTCTAGTGAATAGAAAAGGTGGGATATGAAATCTTAAAGTCAAATACCTGCCCCTTTTTGTTGACACCAATAATTTCAGAGGTAGCTTCATGGGGAGCAATTACAAAGATTGTGTCAGCACTAATATGGTTCATGTAGATGCAAGTGCCAGACTCTAGATCATACATATGAAGATAGCCATAGTTTGTAATCAAGTAAATAACACCATGTTTCACTCCAATCTATAAGAGAATAACAGGTAGAATAGTAAGAAGTCAAACAGGATAAATGAGTTCACAAATGGTGAAAGAGGAGTCTTAAACTTTTTTAGACCAAAATAACATTGGTAATATCATTGGCAAGAGTAATGCATCCCTGAAACAAGGAGCCCAAGTGAATTCTAGTCCTACCCCATTGAGAACCAGCTTTAAAAGCAATAATTTGCCCAACTACTCTGAAATAAAGATTCTAGACAATAAGGTTATTCCATATATTCTCCAAGTTTCTTACCAAATCCTTTAAAGCAAGCTACCAAGTTCATAAACAGGAGAAAATTCTGGATACAACCTTTGTTCTTGCTAAGTGCAATTAACTTTTTTTTATTAAAAAAATTCATTTTATTGATTTGTTACTTTTGTGCATTAATTGATCCTTCTTCCTCCCTCCGTATCCCCCCCTCCAGTCACTCCATCTCCCATTTTTCTGCGATTTGTTGGTTAAGTTGATGTTCAGTTGTTCATTGTTTGGCCTGTTGGTCTCTTCCAATATTTGGTAAATGTTTTGGTTTTTTTGCATATATATGTATATTTATATTTGCATTACATTAGTCCATTATTGTGTATCCTGGATCTTGTGTTGGTCGGCATGTTGATGGGAATGTTTTCCAGGTTGAAAGTAGATCTGTACTTTAGTTTAGTAATTTGCGCCAGCGCCACTTGCCGCGCCAGAGCCAGTAACTTCCGGCAGCTCACCTGGGTTGGGCGGAGGTGGGTTCCCTCAGGAACCTGGCTGCGGGGGTTGGCTCCCAGGGATGCCGGAGCAGGTGGCGTGGGGATGGGTCCCTCCCAGAGGCCTGGAGCCAGTGCCTGAAATATGTTTCAAATAAGCATTTTTTCTCATTTGAAACATGTTTGAAACAATATACATAATATGTTTCAAATAACTTTTTTCTCAGTTATAACAAACTTTATTTGTGGTTTGTCATCTTTATGAGGGTTTGTCATCAAGGTTTGAACTGGATTTACACCATAAAGTGATTGAATTATTCACCCATATTTTCTTCTACTACTTTCTTGGTTTATATCAAAATATTTGGACCTTCTGGAATTTACTTTGATCTAAAGAATAAGTTAGGAATCTGTTCTTTACCATCCTCTCTCTACCCAGATAACCAGATGGTTATATCAACATTGTTCATAGAACTACAATCTTTCACATTAATCTTTATTTGTATTTGATTCTATTTCAGAATCTTCAATTAAGTTCTATTTATTTCTGTCTCTTTGTATGCTAGTACAACTTTCTGTTTCTTAGTATTACACTTTTAAAATTATGAAGTTTTATAATAGGCTGATTTGGCAAATTAATTTTCTTTCTAATTTTTCCTTTAAGAGTTAATTGCACTTAAACTGGTCCAGCCACTATGGGAGACTGTGTGGAGGACCCTCAAACAATTTAAAGTGGACTTACCATTCGACCCAGCAATCCCACTACTAGGAATCTACCCAGAGGACATGAAGACATTAATTCAAAAGGACACCTGTACGCGCATGTTCATTGCAGCTCTGTTTACAATTGCCAAGAATTGGAAACAAACCAAATGGCCCAAAACAGATGTTTGGCTAAAAAAAATGTGGTACATATACACAATGGAATACTATGGATTAATCAAGAAGGACAAACACATGTCATTTGCAGCAACCTGGATGGAACTAGAAAGACTCATATTGGCAGAAATAAGTAAAAAAAAAAAAGAGAAGTACAGGATGGTCTCACTTATATGATGGATATAGGGAAAAACAAACAAACAAATAAGAAAGAATGAAAACAACCAATGGAACTGAACCATGGAGCGAGAGAGGAGGAGGGGGAAGAAAGTGGGGGAGGTGAAGAGCACAAAAGATCAGGATGGTTAACAAATGTTAGTGAAGTGGGAAAGCCCCAGGGTACACAATAATGGACTAATGTAATATAAATATACATATATATGCAAAAAAATTTTTACCAGATATCAGAAGAGAACAACGGGCCAAACAACGAACAACTGAACATCAACTTAACCAACCAACAAATCGCAGAAAAATGGGAGATGGAGTGACTGGAGGGGGGTATATGGAGGGTGGATACGGAGGGAGGAGGAGGGATCAATTAATACACAAAAGTGACAAATCAATAAAATGAATTTTTCAAATAAAAAAAGAAACATATTTCAAACAGTGTTTAAAACTATAAACTTCTTAACAGAAGAGATAAAGACCCTAATAGAAAAAAAAAATCAAAGAACAGGAAGAGACGATTAACAAAGTTCATATAAGTGACTGGTAAATCTATTCCACTTCGACAACAATCACAAGAAAGTCATGAACACCAACAGATAAGATCTATCTGCAAGGACCAGTGTTGAGGGTACCAACAGAGACCTGGTCAGCACGATGGTGGACAACACGCACCTGTCTCTGACCCAGCAGTTTCGTTTCTAGCTTAACCTTGGACTTCAGGACAAATGCAAAGATGTATGGACAACAATGTTCAGGGAAGTTGTCCATCAACAAGATACTTACTAAATGAGCTATGGGATACCCAAGGACAAGACATAGACTATATATCTATGTATAAATTTATTCTCATATTAACATTTATATTGCAGGGAGAAGGTTGTAAAGCATGCAGTCAATGTAAAACTATTTTATGAGTCTATTTGTATACATTTGCATAAATACATGAAGATAGTTCAAAAGGAATGGTCTCAATTATCAGCAGTGGCAGCATTTCCATTCCACCACGTTGTGGGTGGAGTTTTTAATCTTTTTTTTTTAAGGCTGATTATTATTCTATAGTGTGGAGATACATCTGTTAATGCAGCCTTCCATCTATGGGCAACCAGTTTTACATTTTTATGGCAAATCCAGAGATGTTTAAAATGGCTAAACCATTCCGCATTCCCATAAACAATGTATTAAGATACTTCTCTCTCTCCATACCCTCTCCAACACTTGTTGCTAGGGAGCAGTTTAATATAAGCCAGTCCCATTAATGAGATAATCATTGTCACTTTGAACTGTATCTGCTTTATTAAAGATGGCGCTGACAAGTTTCCATGTCTATTGCCCCTCTAGGCATTCTCTTCTTGAATTGTGTTTTCAGATCTACAACACACATTTATTATTTTTTTTAATTACAATAATCTTTTTATTTTCTAATTTTCATACAACATCAGTCATATTTGTATAGTTACTGTTTCCCTTAGTATGTACCTCCCTTCAATATTGTACCCCTATACTTCCACCATGGACCCCCATTCCCTCTTTCCCTGCTTTGGTCACTCCAACTCCTCTCTTGTTGCAAGTCATTGGTAGATGCTTGGCCCACTAATCTCTTCTTTTTCTGGAACAATGTCCTTTTATCCTGGGTGAGGACTGGCCCTCCTGGAATGCAGCAGACCATGCCGCTCAGATGTCCAGGAAAAACTCTGAGGCAGGTAGCCAGGTTGAGCACATCAGAAACCTCCTGTAGGGCAGGTGTTGAGGCATGGTTCTCCAGGTTCTTCTATTGTGGAGCTTCCTATGGTGGAAGAGTCTCCTTTTCTCCAGACTGGGTTCCGTGCTCCTTTCACACTGGCTGCCTCCTCCATTCCAATGTCTGTCACTTGGTGCTGCTTCTGTGCAGTATAGTTCTCGCATCTGGCATTGAGAAGTCAACTCCCCATCACTATCAGTGGAGACAGACCAGCAGATGGCTGGTCCTGCTCCTTTCCTTTCTCATGGTTTGCAGTTCTGACAAGGGGCCGGAGTCACATCTCTGTGGTTTTCCTCCTCCCCTGATTGGTAAAGAAGGCTGCCTTGCTCATGTTGCACAACCTCTGGACCACGGGTTTGGTTCCCCAGCCCTGGTGATGTTGTAACTGGAGCTTTGTGACAGGCCAACAGAATAGCTGGTTTCACAGCCTTGTTACTTGTGGCTCAAATCATGCTCTGTTTGGGTCCTACCAAGGTGACAAGTGTATCCAGGACTGTTATTAGTTCCTCTCCTCTCCTTTATGTTTGCAGCAGAGAACTGCTTATTTTTTTCACTCCTAGTATAGGTCTGATTGAGGTGGAAGTAAACAAGAGGGGGATCCTCTTCCCAGCCTGAGACCTGGGCAGAGGTGCCCAACTCCCATCCCCAGGTCATCAGGAGTCCCCAAGACTCCAGTGGCACAGGTCTCACCCTACCCAACTCCCTGCCTGCAGTCTAGGCAGCGGTGGAGATGTGCTGGGGGCCCTCTCCTGGACCCAGGCTGTCCTGGGGGACTTTTAGCTCTTACCTCCAACCCAACTGGGAGTAGGGTTGGGCCTAGTGGCACTAATCCCCCCTCCCAGGCTGACCCCAGCAGAAGTGCCCAGCCCCCACTCCTGGCCCACCTGGAAGCAGAGGCCAGCTCCCACAAGCCAAGACCCCTAGATCACATTTATTAATATTTTTAATAAATTTAATTTATTTGAATTAATTTTAATTAAAGCAAATAAATTTAATTTAATAATTAAAATAGACTAATATTTTAATAATTACAGTTAAATACTTAAGTTGAATTAAGCTGAATAACTGGATATTGTGCAACATAAGGTTTTCCCATTCAGCAGGATATCTTTTTAAATTTTTTTTCACTGTGTAAATACTTTTTATTTGAGGTAATCTTGATGGTTTACTTTTGCTTTTATTTTACTTGCCATGGGAGTCAATACTCCAAAGATTTACTTTACCACTGATTCGATGAAAGGCATGTTTTTCTGTATAATCTTATTTTTGCATATCCTATATCTAAGTCTTTAAACCATTTTGCGTTTTGGTATATGGAGTTAGGAAGCTACCTAATTTCATTCTTTAATATGTGACTGTCCAATTTTCCCAGCACCATTTGCTACAGAGTCCACGCTTCCTCCACTGCTGAATGGACATGGCTGCTACCATAAATTAAATATTGATAGATGTGTAGGTTTATTTCTGGAATTTCAATTGTTACATTTACCCATGTGTCTATTTTTATTCCAACACCATCTTGTTTTATTTGCTATAATGCTTCCATTTCTCTCCCTTTTTTCTGAGATTAAATCAGTTTACTACTAAAGGCCTTTTATGGCCCCATATACATTTTAATATTTTTAGTTCTATTTCCTTAAAGAATATTAACATTTTACTGAGGGTTACATTAAATCTACATACTGCTTTTGACAGGCATTTTGAATATATTGATTATACATCTCCCTATCCATGAACATGGAATATCTACCTCTTTATGTCTTGTCCTCTATCTTTTAGTAGACTTCTAGCTTTCATTGTATTAGTCTTACTATACATTTCACTGCTTTTTTTTAATTCTCTGTTTTGCTGATCTGTCTAAAGTTGTAAATGAAGTATTAAGATTCCCTAGTATTATTACGTTGTCAATAAGAGTTGTGTTGTTAACTCTTTATTTCAAATAACAATTGCTTATATACCTTGGTATTGCATCATTTGGTACATATATAAATGACAAATACACTACATTAGGTCCTAGTGTAATTACATTACACTAATGCTAATTAATTACACTAATGTTGCATTACACTAGGCCCTAATGCAGTGATCATCTATTTCTTACTATTTTTTTAAACTGGAAATGTTTTACCTGCTATTTCTGTTCCTAACTTTTTTACACTGTCATTTGATTAAAGGATTATCTTCCAGCACTTAAATCCTAGTGTGTATCTTAATGATAAGATGATTATCTTGTAAATAGTAGAAGGTTGGACTTTGGTTTGAAACCCATTCAGTCACCTATCTTTAAATTGGTGAATTGAAGTAATTTATTACATATCAGGTGATTATTTGAGACGTGTTTATTAGCATTTTAATCTGTTCTATTGTTTCTATAATTTTATTTTTGATATTTTTCTTTTATTTTTTGTTCAGGTTCCATTTCCATTGTCTTATGTTACTTGCACTACTTTTTTTTTTTTTTTTAAGATTATACCAGGTTTGCATTTGATGGTTTATACTTTTGGTTCATTGGACAATCTGATCTCAAACTTGTCCTGTCTAGCTATTTTTTTTTTTTACTTTTAAAAACCATTTATTTTCCATTAACCTTATTCCATTTTTTTATTAAAGTATCTGGGAACTGGTGACCAGTCTTCAGTAGTAGGCTGAGCACTCCAGTCTTCAGTAGGAAACTATTGGATAGGCTCAGAGGGTACCTTCATGTTCAGAACAATCTGCCACCTTAGACTAGATAGCAGTAAACTCAGGAGCTGGAGTTGTCTGTTCACCCTGAAATTCCCCCTTGATCACAGTCTTTTCAGTAGCAGCTGCTCCTTCTCTTTCAGTCTCTTCAGGGTTCTGCAGAAGCAGAGCTCAAGCACAAATTCCTTCCATTTTCACAGGAGATGGTGCCATGTATGCACAGAATTTCTGGGCCAGCATCCATCACATGAGACCCACTGAGTGAGCTCCCTTTTTGTTGTAGGGGATGGCAGTGTCCACATAGCGCAGAGGAGAGTCTGAGTTACACAGAGAGGTGGTAGGAAGGTTAGCACAAGACAGCCCTATGAGAGGCTGGTAGTCAGCCCTGAGAATCTGTAACCACCAAAGTCTTGGTTCCCAGAAAGCTGCCTGGATCTGATTAGTGATGGTTTCAGGAGTGAAGAGGTCACCAAGAGGAATGACTCCAGTGGCAGCAGCAAACTTCAGCCATAGCTCACTGGCCAGTAGTCCTGGATGATATGGTATCAACATCACCCAGATTTTTCAGTGGCAACAATGGCACAAGCTGCCAGCAGAAACTTCTCCCAGGTTCTCATCAAATTTATGATATAAGTGCCATTACTTTTCCTTTTGTAGAAGTATTGTTCCTTTGGAAGTCAAGGTTGGTGTCAACTAAGTGAGTTCCTCCTGCAAGAAATGTCAGGCCATCCCCCTCTTTCATCTGCAAGATAATCAAAAGCTCTGGGCATTATGAAAGTTCCCCTTTAAGTTACAACAGGAACTGAGAACAAAGCTGAATCCTCTCTTTTGTGGGTAGTATGGAAAAGCTGATAAGCCACATTTTTACTTTCCTCCAGGTTCTATAATGTACATGTTTATTACCTGCAGGTTTGTTTTGTTGTTATTCTATCACAGGCCCTTTAGCACTTCTTTCAAGTTCAGTTTGGTTTTGATATATTTAATTTTTGTTTTTCAGGGAAGCTTATCCTTCCTTTATCTTGAGTTATAATCTGGCAAGATAAATTAGTCTAGGTTGGAAATCTTTTTCTTTGACTATAGATCTCTTGCCAATACCACTATGATTTCCACTGAGATGCTTACAGACAGCATGATAGATGTTACTCTTCTTTCTCTTGATGTTCTTTATATTCTTTCCTTTACATTAACTTTCAACATTTAATCATAATGTATCTTAAGAGAAGTATGAGATTGGTATTATTTTATTTGGAACTCATTGGGACTCTTGGATCAGAATGTTCAGTTTATTACCCAGATTGAGGTGGTTCTCAGTAATTATTTATTTAAATAAAATTTCTGTAACTTTTTCTTGTCTTCTTTTGAACCCCCCATTGTGTAGATATTATTTCTTTTTACATTATCTTAAATGGCTCTTACACTGTTTTCATTTTTTTAATTATTTTTTTCTCTTTATATTCTGTTTGGATGCCCTCTGCCACTAAACATTCAAGTTTCCTGATTCTATTCAGTCTCTCTATGGCATTACTTAAATCCATTCAAGCTCATATTTTTTTCTACCTTTAGTACTCACTTTGAGTATTCACTGCTTTTCTTAGTTCAATAAGCACGATTACAATTTTAGCTTAAACATCAGGCACATTCTGCAGTTCTGCTGCATTGAGACATTTCTCTTTTTTTTCCTCTAGTATTTGCTGTATTTTCTTCTGTCTCTTCACTTTCAGTTTTTATGAGTTTAATAGGAAGCTTCCTTTTTTAATATAAGCCAGCTTAATACCACGTATATAAGCAACTGAGTATAATACGAGACTTTTGTTTTCTTTTAAAAAATATTTAAGATAAATGTCATATATTAAATATTGAGAAATATTATTGATTAGAAGTGAGGCTGCAACACTGATGGAGTCAGAGAATCGAGATATTCACTCATAATGAAGTAGAGAATTCCATTCCAACACTGGACATATTTGTGATTTACTCATAAGACACAAAAGAACCCATCAAAAAAGGGCCATCACTTTAACTAACTTACAATACCACAAGAGAAAAACTGCTTTGAATAATAATATGAAAGTCCCAATAATCTCATATCTGTCTTAAGTAATCAACCAGAGATTGCGATTATATCATTACAGAATTTCAAGAGTTCCATTTCTCTGATTTTATTTCAAGCTATAATGAATGAATGAAAATTAATCACACATAGTTGCTGATAAATATATTAGCTTTTTGTAAGCAAACAAAATATAAATTTAGCATGAACAAAGTATCTTCCAAAGGTTAAGTCTCTTAACAGAAGAACAAATTAAAAGGCAATGTAATTAATCTTTCTTTTAAATAAAAAGAAAGCAATATAAGTCTATTATGGTAAATTCAGAGAGATAAATAGTCCCTAGTTCAACATTATGTTTCTATCCTTGGATGTAGTTGAATCATACAAGTCTGTGAAGTAGGAATCTGTGTCAATTCAATTCATTGAGTCAGTGTGGAAACCTTCTGGAATTGCAGGAGCAGTTGCTGCTTCATCCACATAGGAGCTGTCTTCACCAGCCAGAAGCACATCATCACCCAGTGTATTCTCGCTTCTAGGTGAACTTCATCTAACTCTGGGCTGTCATAACCACAACTTGGGACTTGTTGGATTTCATTTGCATTTATCCTCAGATCCTCTACCTGGTCTTATAAATCGTCAACCTGGTCAATTCTAACTTATTTGTATGCTTTCTTCATTTCCTTTACTCCCACTTTCATAACACTGACTGTTGTCATGATGGCCTTCAGTGACTGGACAGTATAGTTGGTTTACTCTGTTAAATGACCACTAGATGAGCTTGTCCCACTGTGGCTCATACATTTGTTTTTGCTTTAAAACCTGCAAGGCTGACTTGGTCATATTTTCTGCAGAACCTTCTCTCATTTTCGTGACCTGTTCATTACACTTCACTAGCTCAGCAGTCAGTTAATAAATTTGTCCGTGATTTTATCCCTTCTGTCTACTATTCCAATGCAGTCAGTAATCAGTTCACCTTAGGGCACAGCAAAGCATACTCAAACACTGGAGCAAAAAACTCAGTTTTTTGTTAAAACTAGGTTTTTAACACTAGGCGCTTTGGGTGTCTATTATTTCACAGATTAACGTCTGCATATATTCACATAACTGGGGCACTGATGTTAGTAAGAAGTAGGGTAGGAGCTAGAGCACGGAAGCAACAAAAGGTCATCTCCAGTTCAAGCTTCCTACAATGCTGTGGGTATCTGGGCTCTGCGTGTGGCTCCACAGTGACGCTCTCTCCTTAGGTTAATCCCTAAGTCAAAATGTCTCCATCTCATGCCAGACTCAACCTCTAAGTTGTGGCTGATCAGCAGCTGTAGCCTTGGCTAGGGATTACAGCTGAGATAGAATCACAAGTAGGCCATGTTCTTTTTGACTTCTGAGGATGGAGTCTTGCCCTGAAGTGCTTATTCTATATAATTTACGCCAGTTGTTAAGAACTAGGTACTTAAAACTCTGCTTAATGATAGTATTTGCCTCTGGGTGGGAGTAAGGCAGTCACAGACTGCAAAAAATAGCCTCTTTGTAAGGAAATTTAGTTGATATGATCTGGCTCTTGTCACCAGTTTGGGCTCCAGCTGTTCTCAGGAGCCACAGGATCAAGCAGAAAAGACTACTCTTTACCTTATTTCTATAGTTCAACCTCTGTTCTGCATTCCAGCTCTATATCTTTCTTCAGTATAGTTCCTATGTTTTCAAAGTCCCTGAAGCATGTATGCCCCAAATTAAGGAGAGCAGAGAGATTCTATACACTAGCCACGCCCCCCTCCCCCCTCATGTTTTACTACCCTAGTCTTGCTCCAGAGCAGTTAATTACAGTTCTTCTTACCTCTTTCGGTTGTGCATACAACAGTCATCCATTCATCATTTAGGAGTTGCTATCCTTGTTTAGGTCTAATTTGGTTGTCAATATGTGTAGAAACTGAGTCCAGTATCTTCACTCTGTGGCAATCCTCCTGGACTCTGATATCTGATCTTTTACACTAAAAAGGAAAAAACCTTGGGACTCTGGTATGTAAGCAGAAATAAGTCCTATCCATAAATAAATAAATGCCCCTCCTCTGAAAGAGTAAAGGCAATATGAGCTAGAAGTATGAATATGAGCTAGAAGATGAGCCTTGATTTCATCTTCTAAGCCTTCTAACATATCTGCTCTGGTATCTTCTAAGGCATAACAGGTCACTATCTGCTGTCTCCCTCCACCCAAGATTGGTAATTCATAACTCACTTAAAGAGCAATACATTCATACCTGCATAGCCATTGGGAAATCATGCTGAGACTCAGGAGGGAAAAACACATCAACAGTTTTCTTTACAAAAGGTTGGTTTTCTGCTGCAGGCTGTCCAACTTCTGTTATGTGTAACTGGAAAAGAGAGTCTAGGTCAATCCAAGTAAGCATACTGAAGCAGACAGATGCTGACAAACACACAGTGGTGATCACAGCCTGAGATCCACAGCTCTCTAAGACTACTGATAATACTTGTACAAGATAATCTCTTTGTTAGATGGTCATGCTATTTACTAATCTTAATCTAACTACCTCCAGGTACAAAAGAAAGAACCAATGCCAGGAAACCCGAGTTTAGTTCCAGCAGGCTGGTCATTACTTCTTCCTCTGGCCTCTGTGTCAATGTCCACGAAACAAAGGATTCTAGGAGGAAATACAAAAGAGCCTAGAGGCAAGCAGAGAAGAAACACTGAAGATGGGCTAGAAAGGGACGGCCTGATGCAATCAGCAAGCATAGGCTACTGTAGATTAATTGAGACTTAAATTTTGCACCAGCACTCTAAGGTAAATGATAATTGAAGAAAATTCTTTTTGATGGACGGAATGGGTATGAGTACCTAATAGATGACCATTTCCTAACAGATTATAGGTGATAGTTTACCACAAATTAAGACAAAAAGCTGGACAGTGACAAGAACAGAATGGAGTTCAAGAGTCAAAGATTCTTGTTTGGGAGTTGGGAAGAGTAGTGGTATTTCCCACATGAAAGAAAGTCAGGCTTCTCTAGGAGGCAGGGATAAGGGCATGACTATGGACAAATGCTGTCAATCTGTGGAAAAGTTAGCAACAAGGCACTGGTGTCCAGCAACACGTAGAGCCACACATAGGACTGCACAGCTACCCCCTAAGTACAGCTGGACTGAATTAGAAAGTGTGTTTAAGAAGCACAGGCTGAGAAAACCCCTGAAGAAAGTACATACCTTTCACTGTATGGAGGTAACATTCAATCACAAAATGTGAAGCAGCCCTCAGAATAGCTGATAAGGAGATCTGTGTTGTGGAAGGGCCTGACATGGAGGACTGCCCCTGGTCAATGTCCACCTGAGGGAAATAGCCTGCCTGGGAGGGGACAAGTGGATATACCTGCCTTACAAGCATCTTCACTTCTCAGGGTTGTACATACGGCATTTCTGACATACTCTCTTCTCCACAGGACTCAGTGAGCAGGTTCTTACAAAGGAGACTCTAGTTGTCATATCTACCTATGAGGAGATGGAAGCCTGTTCTCAAGTGATAAATAGCAAGATATTTGCTGAGACATTTTTATCTGACTCCTGTTTCCCTATTGGTTCTCAACTGAGGAGAGCATGGAGTAGATTACACAAGAGATTGAGGTAGGACTATTTAGGATGAGGAAATCTAGGGAGCTACATATTGATAGAAGTCTTTTTCTTTGGGAACTACTTAAAGGCTAATGACCAATACAAAACCAAGATTTCAGGAAGTTTTTTTTTTTGACAATAATATATTGGGACAAGACTCTGTTTTGAGGCAGCTATGCAAGTAAACAACACAATCCTGGTGGAACCCCAAGTCTCCCTGAAATCATGAGCTATTGTACTTTCACACCCCCAACCATGGCAGTTCAGCCAAACAGGTGATGGCCATGCCATGAGTTAATGAAACTCAACTTGTTCCCAGAGCACAACCTCTTCTCTCTGGAGTCCCACCACTGCTCCAGGACACAGGATCCCTGCCTTAGGCAGCCTCCAGCAGACTTGTGTCTGAGAGTAGAAACTGTGACCTGCTTATCTTATGGTTCCAACACCTAGCTCATTCTCAGTACACTCATTAGAGAGGATTTTTAGAGGAATGGGATTAATCAGTAGCTGACTTCAGGTTACTAACATTATGTAAAGGCTACCTGTGATATCATCACTGTATCTATTAGGTGAGTTGTTCTAAAAGTCCAAGAGCCTTAATTTACAAGAAACAGGGCGTAACCCTATTTGTACAGACTCTTAAAAATAGACTCAGATGCTTCTCCCTGGGAGAAGATAGAATGCAGAATCTTACCTTGCCCCCTGAGGAACTGCATACAGCACAACAGAAAAGGGTGGCAGACTTTGCATTCCCCTCATTCTTGAACTCTGCAAAAGCAGCAGCATGGCCTTCTATAGGTTGTGAAACCTTCCTATCCACAGAGTAGAGCTGCATTGTGCCAACCACACGGTTTTGCTAAGAGAAGACATTTTGCAATTAAAGGGAAAGATAAATATAAAACAATTATTAAAACAAAAAAAGTTTCAAATGTTAGCATAGTTCCTATAGTAAAGAATAAGTCTAGTAGCTTTTAAATGTATGACATAACTGAATTTAATACGGAAAGACGTTTATAGCCACAAGGGCTATAAGAATAAGAATATAAATAAGAATATACAATAGTAAGAAAGACAACCCAAATTTATTATGTGTGATATGTGCATATATGTGTGCAATGTATGCATATATGCAAGTGTAATGTGTGTGCAGATATATCCAAGGACAGAAAGAAAAGAAAGTCTTAAGAAGAAAATTTCCAGAGCCGTCAATAGTTAAATCAGGATAAGATTTAAGCTTAATTTTAAAAAATTGTTTCTTTCTAAATGCACAAATTGTATTTAATAAAATAGAATGATCATCTTTTACAAAAGTCAGAACATTTTATAGCAAATAATTTCAAGATACTTATCTAATACCCACAGGAAACTTATCCAATTTCAAGTGCTTTACTAAGTAAAGAGAACATGACAGCATCACAGTTGAAGCTCCCAGAATTCATAATTCAAATCATCACTTGGCAGAATAAAACTCTTAGCCAATCTGCAAGTAAAATTTAGATGCTCATTCTAGTACCTACGAACCCACATCTACTTAGAAGGGGGTGAAAGAACAAAACCAAGGCATAATTAGAAAGCTGGAACTTTCCGCCCCACCCAACATCAACTTCCAGGAAGGAGAGAGGAGTCGGAGATTGAGTTAATCACCAATAATTAATTTAAATGCCCATAAAACTCCCGAAAACAAGAAAGCTTTCAGGTTGATAAATACGTCAAGGTGCTAGGGAGTGGAGTGCCTGTAGAGGGCGTGGAAGTGCCATTCACGCCACCCCCAATACTCCCCAATACTTTGGTCTTTTTAATCAAGCTGTTGCTAAAGCATAACCTTTCTAATATACCAGTGACAGTGAAAGTATCTCCTGAGTTCTAGGAGTCATTCAGCAAGTTACTAAACCTTAAGGTAGTTTCAAGAACCCCTGATTTTTATAGCCTCTTAGGCCAGATGCACAGGCGGCCTGGACTGGCCTAACAGGGTGGCAGCAGATAAGTGGGCCTAAGCCTATAGGGTCTGTAGTAACCCCTGGTGTGTCTTAACTGAATTGATTTGTATTGATAAAACTTTTTTTCAATTTCTTCCTAATATGTTGCTTTAAAGCTGACAAAATGAAGCTTAGAGACCTCTTTGTTGTGGTCTCTTCCTGAATAAAGGTACTTTCTCACAGTTCCCACAGCATTACCTTCAAGTGTTTGACATTCTCTAAGTTCTAGACTACTGCAGTTATCCCTTTCCCACAGATTAGAGAGACAATTCAATGGCCAGTTCCAGCTAATAAAAAGTCTAAAATCCCAGTGCCAAATATCATGTGTCTTCAAGTATCCGGTAGACTGATCAGTCATCAGGAGTAAAAAAAAGAGGGAGGCAAAAGTTACTACTTTCACTGTAAAAAAGAGCCCTCGTTAGCAGTATTTCATTAAGTCTTTGGAGGCTCATAAGATCTCCAAACTGATTCTAAAAAATCTAAAGATTACAAGTGGCTCTATGAAATTCCTCAAGAAGAATTCTTCTTAAAACTGCAAGAAATAGTTTATAGGAAGAATATCAATGACCTGGTGGGTCAAATTTGAATTAAAATTCTTATTTGATCCAAAGTTTAGATGTGTTTCACCAAAATGAACTTTAACATCAGGCTTCTATGTACCATCAAAGGAGCCCTTGAAGACAGCCAAAGCTTACCTGAGCTGAGATACCAGTGAGGAGCAGCCACTTGTGGTGTTTGTCAGTTCGGTAATGGATTATCTGACATCCTGTCAGACTGGCATGTCTATCAGACATCTTCATGGGTTGGGAGTTACCTTCAATGCTCCAGCGGTAGACTGCTGTCTCAGTCACCAGAGCAACAGTGTTCACAGAGACCCACTTCCAGAAAATCACCTCTTCTGCCATAGGATAAGCCTTCATTTTACTCTTCATCTCAATGTTAAAGATTTGAAGTATCTTCCCAGCTATTAATTAATGAAAATTAGAGAAAGATAAAACTCTGAAAGATAAATTGTTACACTCTTCTGAGCTTGTTTAATATTACTTATAATCTCATTAAGAGGGAAATAACTCTCTGGTAGTAATAAATATACTTGATGTCTAAATACTGAGAAGTTTCTCCTATGCACAAGTTCCTTCTTCAAACGAATATAAAAGTTTGTGAATATATGAATAACAGTAAGAAGTAATTCCACTGGATCAACTATCAAGAGAATCTATTTTAGATAGGTGTCTGCTGGTTTTAGAATATTTTTCAGGTAAATCAGCAAAAATATAACACACCTTTTCTCTGTTCAGTATCTCCAAATTTCCTGAAAGAAAACAATCACTTCAAATTAATTCAACTTCTCTACATAAAAGAATTATTTTGCCTTTAATTCTAGGTCAGTGTTGTCAAACAGAATTTACTATAATGTTATATATATAACTGTCCATTATAGTAGACATTAGCTACATGTGGCAATTAAGCACTGAATTTTCACTTTCATTTAACCAATTTAAATTTGAAAAAATCATATGTGACCAGTGGCCAAATAGACAGCACAGTTCCAGACAAAAGGTTTTGGCATCATCCTCTAGCAAAATATTCACAGTGTTTTCAATTTTGATAAAGGAGTTGGATCTTGATATCTATGCAAAAATTAAGGGTTGACAGGAAATATATTTTCCTCCTAGGATTATGAACTAGAGAAAGATTATTTGAGTACCTCTACTTGGCATGGTGCTGGATGTCCTACAGAGTAAAATAAGGTAAGAAAAGGAAAAAGCATAAAGGCTGAAAAAGCATAAATAAAACTTTTAATTTGCCAACAAAACTGTTTACAAAGGAAATCCTATGTAATCTATAAATCAACATAACCCTCAAAACTAATATGTGAATGTAGCAACAGTATGAAATACAAGGCTAATATACAAAAATGCCAATTGAGTATCTAAATGCTAGAAATAAACAATTTGAAAATAAAAATTTTTAAAGAATTTATAATGCCACTGAAGAAAACACTTTTTCAAACAAAAACCCTATATTCAGCAAAACTGTATTTCAAAAATACGGGTAAATTTAAGAAAAGCTCAGATAAACAAACACCAAGGAAGTCTGTTACCAGTACACCACTGTCCTTTCCAGAAATGTTAGTGGTAGGTAGGCCTGCAGGTTGAAATGAAAGGATGCTAGATTCAAAGCTATATGAAGAAATAAAGATTTCAAAAAGGAAGGTAAATGGGTAACTATAAAAGCTATTATTATAGTAACTTCGGTTTGTAAATACACTTTGTTTTCTACAATTTAAAAAGTTGAAACATTTAAAAATTATCAATTTATGTTTTTAAATAGAATGTATAATGATATAATTTTGTGACATCAATAACTGAAAGAGGTGGAAATGGAGCTATAAAGTAACAATTTTTATGACACTAACATTAGTTGGTAGAAATTAAAATTAGATTTTAACTCTAGGATGCTAAAAGTAATCCCCATGGCAACCACAAAGAAAAAACTATACATAAAAGAAACAAGAGCGAAAATATTTCCCCCCCAAATCACCTAAATACAAGAGGAACTAGTGATTCAGGAAAGTAGACAACAAAAGTTGTAAGGTATATATAAAACAAATACAAAATGATAGAAGTCCCTCCTTATGTAAAAGTACTGAGCTCTATGAGGGAGAGATCAGCAGAATGATTATAAAAACATGCTCCAACTACATATTGCATACAAGAAATTCACTTTAGGTCTCTAAGACACACACAGGATGAAAGTGAAAGGATGGAAAAGATAGTTTAGGGAAACTGTAACCAAAAGGCAGCAGGGGTGGGTAATACCAAACAAAACAAACTTTTTAAAAAAAGACAAAAGGATATTTTGTCACAACCCAGTCATTAAACACAAATATTGTATTATTCATTGTTGGGGACAGGAGATGATGTGATTAACAAGTGCCCAGGTCCATGCAAGTGAGCAGTCCATCCTTCTGGAATGCTGGTTTCGACCCACACGGTCTCGGAAATAGCACCCATGTCCGAAAGAGCCTTGCATTTTTCTGTGTCTTAAAAAACTGTGTCTTAAAAAATTGTCTATTCTGGGAATTCATTCCCTGAAGCTGTCCTATCACATGCCTGCTGTGCTGAATTGTAACAGTCACTTTCCCTTCAAACTAATTAGCATGCTTTAGTAACAACATCACCATGCAATGATAAACTTCTAACACACCATGTATTGGATAACTTCTTAGTAAAAGGCTGTGGTGAGCAGTTGGGAGCAGAGCAGATCTGAAAATCTCTCTTCCCAGCCTGGCCCACTTGACTCTCAACTCCTTTTCTTGCTCTTCACAATAGCCCATGTCACTAAGCTTTGATGCTTGACCCAGCTGGCCCATGACAACTTCATTTTTATTAGGTATGTAAATTAGACAAAAATCACAAACAAAAAGTGCTTGCCAGGAACAGAGGGAAATTATTGTTTAAGCATCAAGCTTTTAGTATTGTAAGAAGAGTTACAAGACGGAATGGCAGTAAAGGCTTTATACCAAAATGAATGTACTTAAGACCACTAAGCTATACACTTTAAAACTGTAAAGATGATAAACTTTATTATATATATAAATGTTTCTATATATTTTTATATAAAATACATATTTATAAATAATATATAATGCAATATAGCTATATTATATATTGTAGCTACAATTTTAAAAAATGAAAAAAATAGTGGGAGATTTCAGCACTCACTCTAAATAATAAACTAGTCAGAAAAAGAGAATTTGAACATTACTGACCAATTCAATCAGACTTTTTAAGAATAAAACATTCTTTACAAGTATGCCTGAATTATAGTCTAGAAAAGACCATATGGTAGGGCATTAAAAAGTCAAGATATTAAAATGTTTTTGAAATCACTTAAAATAAGCTCTGATAACAAAAGAATTACTAGAAATCAACAACAGTTATGTATGAGATATTGCCAAATGTTAGAAATCCACTTCTAAACAATCAAACTATCAAAAAAGAAGGTTCAAAGATTGAGTAAATTGTTGAACTGAGTGGAAAAAACCCCCACAAATAACAATCTCATGTTGCAGCTAAGGTCGTGCTTAGAAGAAATTTATGCAGTCATGCATCACTTAACAATATACAGTAAACAACAGATGACGTGAGATGGTGGTTCCAATAAGCTATACTATAGAGAGTAGGCATGTAGTATGGTATAACATCCAAGTTTGTGTAGTTACACTCTAAGATCTTTGACAATAACAAAGTCACCAAATGACACACTTCTCAGTGTATTCCCAACACTAAGTAACACATGACTGTTATTTTAAATGTCAAGATCAAAAAAGAAGAAAACTCTTAAATCTAAAAACTTAGTTCCTGTCTTAGGAAAAATAGAAAAACAGAGCTGTCCCATTAAGATCTAGAACAAGACAGGGCATCCACTTTCGATACTGCTTTACAATATAATGCTAAAAGTCCTCGCTAGAGAAATTAGGCAAGCAAAAGACATTCAAGTAATCCAAAAAGGAAGAAGTAAAACAATCATTAGTTGCAGATGATAGTACATATAGAGAACCCTAAAAAAAACTCATAGGGAAAAGTTATTAAAACAATAAATTGGGGACCTGGGGTCTGGCCTGGACACTGCTGGGTTGAACCAGTGCACAGGCATCCTTGTGCACTCATCCCTGTCAAGAGGCAGGCTGGGGTGTGTGGGGGTGGGGAAGGGGAGGGAATGGAGCCACAAACCTCGTCTGGTTTGCCTCCACTCCAGTCAGCCCTCATCAGGAATAAAGAAAACCTAAGGGTTTGACCCAACCACAGATAGAGAAGAGTGAGGGATAAGAATAAAGGACCTGGACACACATACCACCTGGGCAGGACTCAAAAAGATCATGCAGAGAACCACTGAACACTGGACCATGAGACCAAGTATAGAGACTACCTAATGCAGAATTATACCTACAACGTCACCAGGGAGCTGGGAGCCAAAATCCCAGATCAGAGATGCTTTCAGCAAGGGCAAAGCACAGCCCTTTTCCACAGAGGGAGGAAGGCCACAGAAATAAGACAGCGGTCCCAAACAGAGCTGCAAACCAAAATCAAGGAGACCAGTCAGACTTACCATCTGCTGATGGTTGTCCCCATCGAGGAACCTCCCTACCAAAAAAAGGCTGGGAGTTGAGTTCCCTAAGCCAAAGAAAGGCTTGAAACACAAGGAAAAAGAAGAACCTTCTCAGACAAAGAGTTCAGAAATTTGTTATTACTAAGCCCCCATTTCAAAATATTTTATGAAAAGCCTTAATATCAAAACCAACAGAGGTATGAACAGGAAGAATAGAACAAAATAGTAAAGAAAACTACAAAATAGTAAAGAAAACTGCAAAATGACCACCCAAAATAGGACCTTAGACTTACCAAAATCACTCTAAACATTAATGGTCTAAAAATGCCAATTAAAAGAAACAGTAGCACAAATGGACCAAAAAACAGAATTCTATATTCTACTGCCTCTGAAAAACATGTGAACTTATAAATACTAGCACAAACAGAAAGTAAAGGGCTGGAAAATGATCCTGCAAGCAAATGGCACCCCAAAAGACAGGGGTAGCCATACTTGTAGCAGATAAAGCAGACTTGAAATTAAAAAAGATGACAAGGGACACAGAAGGACACAGCATAATGACAAAAGGGTTAATACACCAGAAGGACACAACACACATTAACCTACAGTCACCAAAAGAGGGAGCACCAAAATTCATAAGAGAATTGCTAGCAGCACTGAAAACAGACATTGGTGAAAATACATATGTGGCAGGAAACTTCAATACTCCACTCTCTCAAAGGACACTTCAACAAGACAGAAATTACACAAGGACGCAAAAGCTCTAAATGAAGATCTAGAACACATGGACCTAACCAGTATCTATAGGACAATGCAGCCCCAAAGAAAGGAATATACATTTTTTTTTCAAGCACACATGGATCATTCTCCAAAATCAGTCATATATTAGGTCACAATACAAGCATTAATAAATACACAAAGATTAAAATAATACCAATTTTTTTCACTGATCACTAGAAATCAACAATAAAAAGAAAGCAAGAAGACTACCCACTACACGGAGACTCAACAACATGCTAGTGAGAGACCAGTGAGTAAATGAGAGTATCAAAGAAGAAATTAAAACACACATGAGGACAAAGGGCAAAGATGACACAACATTCCAGAATGTATGGGACTGGCAAAAGTGGGAGTAAGAGGAAAGTTCATAGCAATATAGATCCATATATTAAAAAAAAAAAAATAAGAACTAACCCAGAGAAATAATCTAACCTTTCTACTCTAGGAAGTGGAAAAAAGAGTACCAAAAAATCCAAAACACAACAGAAGACAAGAAGTAATAAAAATTTAAAAAGAAATAAATGAAATAGAAATAAAAAAGACCATCCAAAAGATCAACAAAACCAAACGCTGATTCTTTGAAAAGATAAATAAAATTGATAAGCCACTAGCAAGGCTCACAAAGGGAGAAAATCCAATTATGTAGGATCATAAATGAAAAAATGATTTTACAACTGACACAGCAGAAATCCAGAGGATAACTAGAGTCTACTAGGAACGTTTACATGTAAACAAGCACAAGCAACCTGGATGAGTTGGACAAGTACTTAGAATCATACAGTCACCCAAAGCTGAATAAAAAGGAAACAGAGACTTTAAACCAATTACAAGCAGTGAAATTGTAGCAGTCATCAAAACTATTCTAAAAAACAAAAGTCCAGAGTCACCTGAGGACTTGCCTGCATGCCCGGGTCCCTAGCCGTCCGAGCTCCCTTGCCAAAGGGGAGCAAAGTGGGTGAAGGTTCCTGGGTAAGCCCCCTAAGCCTGGTGAATCCTGGAGGGGGGACAGAGTGGGGGTTTCCGTGGCCCCACCCACCAGTGGATGGCTGCTGCACAGGGCAGCCATCTGCAGCCCAGATCAGCAGAGCCATGCTGCCTGCTGCTCCTAGCCCAAGGGGAGCATGAAAGGCCCAGGCTCAGCCATCCGGGCCCCGCCCCCACACAGGGAGGTACCCGCATGCTGGCAGGCGGCTGGGTGGAGCCCCTTCCATTTCGCTCTCACTCCAGCTAAACTTCAAGAGCAAGAACATGAGCAACACAACCACGTCATAGAACGGATGAGGGATCATGCAAAAATCCAGCCTACAAGCCTGAGCTGGACACAGCAGATGGACAAGGGAGAGAACCAGGGCATGCGAGACAAGAGAAGCAACTGTAGAGACACGATGTCACCGTGCACACCTACGCGCTCATTGGGCCGGGAAACCCGGGACCTCATTTCGGAGATGCTTTCTAGGAAATCAACACCTCCCCTCCCCACACAACAGAGAGGAGAAGAAGATCAAAGATGGGGTACTCGGCCCCACATCAAAACTGCAAACTGACACGGAGGAGATGATCCACAAAGGCCATTCACAGATGCCTATATTCACAGAGAAACTTCTTCATCGACACTGGCTGGAGGCGAGACCCCCTAAATCTTACACCAGAGCCATAAGGTAAGGCAGCAAAGCAGTGGAGATGGGATTGGAGAAGACGGCCTGCAGCAAGAAAACATGGACAAATCACAAATGAATACAGAATGGTCCACCCAAGGCAAACTTAAGACTGAAAACCTACCAGCAAGGTTTGCCTGGTTCCAACAACACAGTCCCTCATCCAATGAAAGGACACTGCCACAGGATAGAAACTAATGGACTCAACACAGACTAGTAAACAACAAAGAGTGGGGTTTGAGAGAATGGAAGAGGCACAGGGGGGAGGGGGAGGTATCCCAAAAACCACTTACAGAGGTTGGGATCTAAAGAACAAAATAAATAATAGTAAAACAATTTTTAAAAAAAAAGTCCAGGACCAGGTGTTTTCACAAATGAGTTATACCAAACGTTCAAAGATGAAATACTACATGTACATATACACTACCACATGAATTCTAATAAAATTCTTTCCAAAAATTGAGGAAGAAAGAAAACTACCAAATACATCCTATGGAGCAAACATTACACTAATACCAAAACCAAATAAATATAACACAAAGAAAGAAAACAGAGACCAATATTCCAGATGAACACAGATGGAAAAATTCTAAATAAAATCTTGGCAATCAAATCCAAGAATGCATAAAAAGGGTTATATACCACAATCAAGTAGGATTTATCCCAGGGAAACGGGGATGTTTCTACATTCAAAATCCAATTGCAGTAACACATCACATCAACAAGGAGGAATCTAAAGCCTATGAATATATCAATAGACTGAGAAGAAAGTACTGATAAAGTCCAGCATTCATTCATGATTAAGGGCCTTGTAAAATTGGGGATAAAAGTGACATAGCTCAACATAATAAAAGCTATATATGACAACCCTCAGCAAACATCCTTAAAGGGAAAACAAATCATTTCCATTAAGATCTAGAACCCTCCTCTCGTCCAGAGGGCACAGTGGGGTGCAGGACAGGTAATCCCCCCTCTGGGGTAACTGGGTCACCCCAGCTGCCTCCATGCCATCCGGGATTCCGCCCCTTCCTCCCTGGGTTCAGGTGGGAACCTGAACACCCCCTCCAGGTTGCCACACCTAGAGAGGAGGTCTTGGGTAGCCCCCCTCAATCCTGGTGAGCCTGGGAGGGGGAACCAGGTGGGGTTTTAGTCCCATTCAGCAGTGGATGGTTGTTGCATGGGGCAGCCATCTGCAGCCAGGTCAGAGAAGCCATGTTGCCCCCAGCCCCCTGTTGAAGGGGGTCTTGGACTGCACAGGCATGGCCATCCGGGCCTTGCCCCCATGCAGGGAGGTACTGGCGCACGGGCGGTGGGTGTGTGTGTGTGTGTGGAATGCCCCTTCCATTTCACTCTCACTCCAGCCAATCTTTAGGAGGAGGAAGAACATACATAACACAAACTCCATCATAAAACGGGTGAGAGACCAGGTAAAAACCCAGCCCATAAGCCTGACCTGGACACAGCAGATGGACAACTGAAAGAACCAGTGCATGCGAGACAGGAGAATCAACTATGGAAGCACGATGACATAAAGTGCACCTATGCACTCAATGGGTCTGGAAGACCCAAGACCTCATTTCAGAGATGCCTTCTAGGAGAGCAAGGTACCCTTCCCAACACCACGGGAGAGGAAAGGAAGGCCAAAGACAGGGGGCATCACAGCAAAGCTGCAAACTGAGAAAGAGGAGATGATCTACAATGGTCAATTACAAATGCCTGTATCCACAGAGAAATTTATTCACTTGACACTGGCAGGGGGAGAGACCCCCTAAATCTGACACCAGAACCATAAGGTAAAGCAGCAAAACAACAGAGATGGGATTGGAGAAGACAGCCTCCAATGAGAAAGCACAGAAAGACCTCAAATAAATATAAACTGGCTGCCTAACGCAAACTTAAGACTAAAAACCTACCAGTTAGGCTATCCTGGTTCCAAGAACACAGTCTCTCACCAAATGAAAGAAT
>PVHY01011864.1:0-34036 GCA_004024945.1 Uropsilus gracilis
TTGTTCCAAGGTAGCTTTTTCACCCCTTTGTCAAAAATTAGTTGACTATATATGTGTGGTTTTATTTCAGGACTCTCAATTCTGTTCCATTGGTCTGATTGTCTGTTTTTGTACCAATACCAAGCTGTTTTAAGTATTATGGCTTTGTAGTATAGTTTGAAGTTTGGAATTGTGATACCTCCATTTTCTTTTTTTCTAGCCAGGAGGCTTTTTGATATATGGGGTCTTTTGTTATTCCATATGAATTTCGGTAATTTTTGTTCTATCTCTTTAAAGAATGTCATTGGGATTTTTATTGGAATTGCATTGAATCTGTAGATTGCCTTTGGTAGGATGGTCATTTTGATAATATTAATTCTTCCAATTCATGAACAGGGAATGTTTTTCCATTTCCTTATATCTTCTATCTCTTTTTGGAGCATTTTAAAATTTTCTTTGTATAGTTCTTTAACATTTTTTGTTAGGTTTATTCCCAAGTATTTAATTTTTTTGGTGCAATGGTGAATGGGATGGTTTTTCTGATTTCTTCTTCCTCTGCTTGACTTTTCGCATATAGGAAAGCAACTGACTTCTGTGTGTTGATTTTGTATCCAGCTACCTTACTGAACTGGTCTATTATTTCAAGTAATCTTTCTGTGGATTTTTTTTGGGTTTTCTAAATAGAGAATCATGTCATCAGCATATAATGATAGCTTCAGTTCCTCTTTGCCTATTTGTATCCCTTTTATGTCTTTCTCTTACCTTATCGCCCTAGCTAGGACTTCCAGTACAATGTTAAAGAGTAGTGGGGAGAGTGGTCATCCTTGCCTGGTTCCAGATCTCAACTGGAATGATTTTAGTTTTTCCCCATTTAGGATGATATTTGCCAAAGGTTTGTCATATATGGCTTTTATTATGTTGAGGTAAGTTCCTTTAATCCCTAATTTTTCAAGGGCTTTTATCATGAATGGATGTTGGACTTTGTCAAATGCTTTTTCTGCATCTATTGATATGATCATGTGGTTTTTGTTTTTTTCTTTGTTGATGTGGTGGATTATGTTAATTGATTTCCGGATGCTAAACCATCCTTGTGCCCCTGGCATTGTTTATAATATATATAGATAGGATTCAGGTGTTGTTATTATAAATCAGTATCTGTAAAAATTAAGGTCACTAAAAGTTTAACATCCTTTGTGATACAATTTACCACTTTAATCCTCATCTTCCCTTCAGCCTTTCCTTCTGGTCATCACTAATTTGGTCTTAAATTGTAAGTTTATTTTGTTTTATTTGTTCATGCATTTGTATTTTTTTCATGTACCATATATAAATGAAATCATACTCATATGTTCTTGTGTCATATGTGATTTTCTTTCTCCATCTGATTTATTTCACTAAGCAGAATGACTTCTAAGTCCATCCATATATCAAATGGCAGGATTTTATCTTATTTTTTATAGAGATGTGTAATATTCCATTTGTACTACATCTATATCACATTTTTATCCAGTCATCTGTTGATGGACATTTGGGTTATCATTATCTCCAACTCTCTTCACTATCATAATAAGACTACAGATGTCTATTCAAATTAGTGCTTTTTATTTTCACCAGGTAAATACCCAAAAGAGGATAGCAAAATCATCTCAAATTTCTGTTTTTAATTTGCTTGTGGAATATCTACTGTTTTCCATAATGACTGCACCAATTTATATTCCCATCAATAGTGTAAAAGTGTTCCTATATTTCCACATCTTAACACTCATTTTTAGATTTTCTTGGTTAATATTAATTTTCATATGTGTGGAAATATCTGGATATTGTTTTGATTTTCATTTTCCTAATAGTGAGAGATGATGAGCATCTTTTCTTGTGCTTGTTGGCCATTGACTTGTCTTCTTTGAAGATGCGTCTATTCAGACTCTGTTTCCATTTTTAATTGTTTCCTTTTTATGCTGTTTTATGATTTTTTTGTGTATTTTTGGTGTTGAACCCTTGTCAGATGTGTGATTTGCAAATATCTTCTTAAAAGGAGTAGGTTGCATTTTCATTTAGAAAATGTGTATAGCTTTTTGGTTTGGTGTAGTTGTACTTGTTTTTTTTGGTTTTGTTTCCCTTTTCTCTCTACTCAAATATCTAAAGACACATTGGTTGACATCAAGTTCCTTATCATCTGTGTA
Source organism: Uropsilus gracilis (assembly GCA_004024945.1). Lineage (NCBI taxonomy): Eukaryota > Metazoa > Chordata > Mammalia > Eulipotyphla > Talpidae > Uropsilus > Uropsilus gracilis. Next base: position 2,160 of record PVHY01011864.1, read on the forward strand.
TTCTTACAGCCTTTTATGGTTTCAGGTCTTATAAGTAAATCTCTAATTCATTTTGAATCAATTTCATTTTTTTCATGTGATTGTTTTTTCAACACTATTTGTTGAAGGGATTTTCATTTTTCTACCATATGTTCTTGGCTCCTTTGTCATAAGTTACTTGTTCATATGTATTTGGTTTTATTTTGGGATTTTCAATTCTAATCCATTGACCTGTGTGTCTGTTTTCATTCTAACACCATGCTGTTGAAATTACTGTCATTTTGTAGTATATTGTGAAGTTATGGAGTCTGATACTCCAGTTTCGTTCTCTGTTTTCAAATATTGTTTTTGGCATCTTCTGTAGTTCTATTTCTGAAGAATGTTACTGAGACTTTGCTAAGGACTAGGATATACTATATGTTCGTCCCTCATGTCTCTTGTTACTGTTTTAAGCTGGAAAAAGCAACTGGATTTTGTAAATTGATTTTGTACACTGCAACTTTTGTGAATTCATTTATTTATTGATAACAGTTTTTATAGACTTTTGAATCTTTTTTGTGAGTTTTCAGCTGAAAGAATTTAAATAAATTGAATAATATCAAAACACTGAAAAATGCAAGAGCTGCTCCTTATACAGGCTTCTCTAACTCTAAATCCTTTAACTCCTTGTTCACACAATAGAGAATATATTTTTTAAATTTAATTTAATTAAAAAGATTTCATATATATGTATATATATTACATTATTGTGTACTCTGGGGCTTTCCTATTTTCCTAACACTTGCTAACCTTCTTGCTCTTTTGTGCCCTCCACCTCCCCTGTGTTCTTCCCCTCTTCCTCTTTCACTCCATTGTTCAGCCTTATCAGTTGTTTCTAATTTTTCTTATTCATTTGTTTGTTTTTCCCTGTATCTGTTATATAAGTAGAATTTCTTTGTAAGAACATGTCATATGAATATAGAAATAATTTTACTTTTTGTGGAAATAATTTTACTTTTTCCTTTCCAATTTCGAATTTAATTTTTTCCTGCCTAATTGCTGTAACTAGAACTTTTATTTTGTTGAGTCTATGTCATGAAATGGTGTTGGATTTTGTCAAATGCTTTTCCCCTGCATTCATTGAGTTTTTAATATGATTTTAATTTTTCATTCTTGTTAATGTGTACTACATATACTGATTTATTAATTAAAAATAAATGTAAAAATTTAAATATTTTGAATAAATTAAAATTTTAAATCTTAAGAAAATTATATTTTAAAATTAATTTTTAGGTTTGTAAATCATTTTAAAATTAATTATAAAATTTTATTTTAGAATTTAATCCATGTTTTGATTTCAAATTTTGGAGACTTGGTTGTTATAAACAATATTCAATTGGTTTGATCATTAATAAAATGAATTTCTCTTCTGTATTGTTTATTGTACTGATTTGATACTTTAATTTCATTTTTAGTTATGCTTCCCTAATTATGCATGCTGTTTGCACATTCACTGTTAAAGAATGATTATAGGTTTTTAAGAAAGAACATTGAAAAATATGGGGCAGAAAGATGAATTATCATTTAATGAAAATGTGTATATTTATTAAGTAATACTTTGAGGCAAGCATACTTGGTCAGAAGCTAAACTTTAAAATGAACTTGAAGTCATAAAATTAATCCATCCATGGAGTCCATTTTAGATCTGTTTTTGTATCCAGTTTTAGGTAGTCATTTACTGAAATCTTTTTTAAGAGGACGTCCTAATCAACAAAACAGTCTTAAAATAAAATTCAGATAATAAACTAGACATAAGACATCCACATACACTTACACACTCTAAGTTTATAGCCAATGCCAAATACCTTTATTTAAATAATGATTAAATCTGAGCCCACAGCTGTAAAACCTAAGAACAGTGGGTAAGCGGGTTGCGGGACCCAAGGCCTTCGTGGCCGGACCTTGATGACTTGGTAGCTGGGCCTTGTGTGCACCGGCTTTGCCTGCCTTTCAGGATCAGATGGGGCAGAGCTGGGGTCGGTCTGGGAGTCACCTGGGTCAGTCTGGGGTCACCTGGGTCAGCGGTAGCAGGCACCATTGCACACCCAAGTCCTGAGAAGAAGCAGGTTGCATTGGGGAGGGGGATTGCCACAGATATCTCTCGGTTTGCCTCCACTCTAGCTAGCCCTCAACAGGAATAAGGACTTTCAGATGATTTTCCAACCTCAGGAACAGAAGCAGTGAGGAACAAGAAGAAAATCTCTAAAAACACATGCTACCGGGGCAGGACCAAAAAGAGCATGGCGAGAAGCAAGTGCCGAACTGTGAGAGTGAGCATAAAAGACAGAATTACGCCCACAACATCACTGGGGAGCTGTGACCAAAATCCTAGTGCAAGACACTGTCAGTAAGGGCATTGCACACCCCATTTGCATAGGCTGAGGAAGGCTGCAGAATGGCAGTGACCCCACAGCAGAGCTCCGAAGGAAGAGACCAGGAGACCTACCATCAGCTGATGGCTGTCCCCAATTGAAAAGCTGCTCTACCTAAATAAAAGGCTGGGAATCAGGCTTCCAAAGCCAAAGACCTGAAATATAATGTGAAGGAGGAACAAAATGAGACAGAAAACAATGGAGATGACAGCCACCAAGAAACAAGAAGTACTGATACAAGCCCAAGGTGCTCGGACTGGTCTACGAAGGCAAAAGCAGTGCTGGAAAACTTAACAACATGGTCTACCATGTCCCAAGAAATGGGACCTTCACCCAAGATAAGGATGTAGACCCAGAAAGAAAAAAGACCAAAGGGCTAACCATGGACAAATAACAATAAGAAAGGAGGCAGAGAGACCAGAGGTGACACTGAGGGGGGTATTCCCATGGATATCAACAACCATACAATCATGCATTGTAAAAATCCAAAAATAATTTAACTAAATAAAAATAAATAAAAATAAAACCAAAGAACACATATATAGTACTTTCAATTTCTATTTTTATTTTTGGAACTTGATGAAAAGCTTATTATTTCCTATCACCTTTAATAATCGGTTTGTTTACATTATTTAGTTTTACTATTCTGTATTTTTTAAATTCCCAGTTAGTATTTCTATTTTTCTCATGTAAAATTTTTCATTTCTAAAAGTGTTGTCCACCTTCCTATCCATAAGTAACTAGGTGTCCTTCATTTTAGACTATCTGGGAAAACAGTTACTGTTTATATAAATTACTTTGAGGATTTTACCTTTATGTGTTTGTGTAAAAGTGATTTGTGGGTACCTTGCTCAATTTTTGCTTTTGTGTGTATTTTTCATTTTAACTCTTTTCACAACTAGATCTCTAGAGATCTAGGTTAATCCTTTAGTTTTACATACTGCATACTCCTCATCTCTTCCCTTTTCAAATGTAATAATAATTAGTTTTGTTGAATACTGTCTTTAATGTTATTTGACAGTTTTAGGTCTCTATATCTCACCTCCAAATGTAATCTATTAGCAAGGAAAAAGGCATGTTAGAGTACTCTATGTTGGTTTTTTTGTATAATTAGAGAACTACACTCATTTTTTGGTTTTTTTTTAGAATAAGAATTGAGAGATAAGGCTTTTTAGAACCAACATATTTTTATTTACCTAATAAACAATGTATTTTTTATGCTTACGATGTATTTTTTTATGTACCAACTAAATGCCTTAACATATTACCTTGTTTGACTTTTACAACCAGTCATCTGTGGGATTGGGTTCCTGGCCTCAGTGTATACCGCCTATGTATCTTTGGGCAAGTTAAGTCCTCTGCATGTTAGTAGATCATAGTAAAGTCTCTCTTCTCTGAAGATTAAATAAAATATCATTTGTAAAGGTAAAGGTGCTGTACTTGTACATAGAAATTATTTTTTCTTTGTTTTATAGTGTTTTCTAGAAATTTAGCTATATAAAAGGAGATTTAATGTTACATTTAGTACCTTCAGTAGTTGGTGTTTTTACAGATTTTTGATATTTATGGGAAAAGCCTTATTCTTTGACTAGGCTTTGGAGTGCAGACCTGGGTAAGAGTGGTGAAGATTGGATATGTGATGTGGCAATTATATCTAGACATTCAAGTTGTTAGTATAAAAGTTGCTCTCTGAAGTATTTTCTTAGCGTGATGCAAACTTGCTTGCAGAAAGGTTAAACATTTGACAACTTTTGTACAATCAAATGATCTGAAAGAATGTTTTAAAATGCCTTTTGGAATAAAAATCAACACTGTCAGACCATATGAAAAAATGTGTTTAAGCTTTCTAGAGATTATGTAATTTGGCACAGAACAGTAAACAGATATGAAAAGACTGGCGTTTTTACTCCTTTATCCGTGGAGTTCTGAGGACTTCATAGAGGGCCTTAGAGATTGCCACAAACAGTAAAATAGCCTAACTGGTGTATTTCCAGCCAGTGTTCTGTTTTATCTGATTTTTGTGTTGGTTCTTACACCTTTTGTTTGAGGAAAGGTGTTTTGGGGCTAAAGTAATTAGATAGGAATTGCATAAAATGACTTGACCGAAATCTCAGTTAGTGATAATTAGACCTGAGTGCTTCTTAGCTGTTTAATTCCTTCACCTAAACCTCCCCAATGATTCCCTGCCAACTTCAAATAATATAAATATGATGTATATAATATATATTAGATAGTATATACTGTATACATATGTTCACACACATACATATGCACACACATATACTTTTCACCATGGCATGCACATTCTTACTGAGTGCTTATGTCCCTTCTAATTTCTTGCTCTGCAGTCTTATTAATACACTGAAGACTCTTTAGAATTTATGTATTATACCTGGAGTGTCCAACCCTGCTCTCCTATTATGTAACAATTATTATAAATTTTGAGATTCCTTATTTTCTGTTTCCCCTCATGATATTATTAAGGCTTTTGGCTCTTTTCTATGGACTCAGGAAACCCCTATTACTGTATCAAGGGGCATGCTGCTAAGTTGAGGTCCCCATGGCTTAGAGGACATGGCCCACTGACTTGTCATTTTACTTTTTAATTAATTTTTTAGTTGAATTAAAATCAAAGATTGTTTATTGTCTCCTGTTTGGTTTCCAAGAAAAATGTTGTATAAACACATGGTATTAGAGTTAGTATATCTTATGCCATTTAAATTGTACAATCTGTAAGTGCATAAATTTTAACATAGTGTGCATTGATCAAACTATTAAGTAGCTTGATATTATTTTTATCTCCTTAGCACTAAAATATACAGAGATTGCATGTGTTGTAAAGTTTCCTTCTCTTCCTTTTATTTCTCTATGTAAAAAAAAAAATTACAACTATTGGATTTTTGGCCATGACGCAGTCTCTAGTTTTATTTAAATTTACCACAGCCATAATTCACATAAGCAGCATATAATAGGCTATTCCGAATGGTATGGAAGTACAACTTCTGAGTGTGGTTAATAAAGCAGTTGAGTGCTTTGCCAAGAGACATTCCTCAGAAAAATTGTCTGTTCCTTTTTCTTGAAAAAGTCTTCCAAAGAATGTTAGCTTTCATCTATGCCTGTGACAAAGTTTATACCTGAGTATTCATTAGAATAAATATAATTGACATTTGTCAAGAGTGATCTGATGCAGAAATTGTCATAACTAAATAAATATAGGAAGGAACAACGAGTCCTGCCTTCTTTTGGAAATTATTTGCAAATAATTAACTTAAGGGGAAACTTGTTTTATTAGTGGTGCAAACATTAGAAAGTTTAGAAAGATTGCGTGTTTATATTTTATAATAAATGAAAAATATGTGTCACAATAATATCTAATGTAGAATATTATTTATTTAGAAATCCTCTTTCTGGTCTTATTTTAAATATTTAGCTAATTATATTTAAGTTAATTATATAATTCTCCAGTTTTGCTTACTATCAATTATTTGTTAATTAGGGGATTTAAAAAAAACTTCTAAATGAATGAATGGTATATTAAAAGGATTATTCTTAAGTAAAGTGTGTGTTTAGTGAATTAAATAAATCTTTGTAAAGAATATTCAAAATAACTAAAGAGTATCTCATGGAGATGCATCTATTCTGGAAGCTTAGCTTATTTGCAGTTGTTTTTTTTATATTTTGCAGTCACAATGAAAACTTTTGCTGGGGGGGAGAATCATCTTTTAAATTATCCATTATAATATATTATAATATAGTAAAAAGGTGAACTATTATAGACTTCTGTATAAATCAGAAACAAAAAATTAAGTTGTAACATATATGATATACTACTGAATTGTAGCATATGGTGCATGACATGATGATTAAACATGAAGCAAAAACTCAATTACTGAAGGAGATTTTTCATCAGTTCCTCAGTATGTCTTCACAACTGGTTTGACTATGAGACACCTAGAGTGACAACTTCTGCTTCACATTAACCATGATAGAGTTAGATCTGAATTTAGTAAGAGCACCTAGATAGAAATGATCTTTTTTCTAGGGTCAGACCCAGTGGAGGACTATAAAGAAAGATCAGATCAGAACAACAACAGATACTTTCACCTTTTCATCTGCTTAAGAAAGTGGTTTGACTTCTTATTCCCATGGCTCTGTCACATACTGCTATCTACTAAAACTTTAGCAATAAAGCTTTAAAATTTCACATCATAAGCATAACAACTAAGATAAATGATGGAAATCTAGGAGGAGGTGGCTTGTGTATTAAAATAACAAAAAATAAAATCAACTGTGGAAGTTTGTATCACTTCTTAGTGCTTCTTGTACAACTCTTTCTAGAGATTCCTATTCAAAGGAGGTGCTTGCACATTCAGAGACTGAAAATCAAATGTCCTCTGATTAAATAGGACCAGAGTTAATTAAGTTTTCTGGGCCTAGTTCAGAATGGAGGAAAGGACATAGAAGTTGGCATCAGTACAGCTGGGTCCTGTCCAAGACCCTGCCACTAAGAGGGTGTGTACCCTACAGGCATTCACATCAATCTCTAGTCCTAAATGATTTAAAAAAATTCTTTCTTGCAGTGTCATTTTTGAAAATTCTAAATTTTTTTTAGAAAACAAATTCCTAACAAGGTGCTTCTATGTGAACATGAAATACTACTACAAGCAAGCACCAACAATGGGAACACCTAGCACACACTTGTGGAATTTAAACTTTGTTAAAAATTTCATTCATTAAATATTTCAATGCTTACTCTATGACAGGCTTGTCTAGGTATCTGAGAGACAGCAATAACATTTAAAAATATATAAAAATAGAAAACAAATTTACAAAGCTATTGCATGTGCAGTCCAATCACATTAGTAGGAGTTTAGCTTCTTGCCCGCATCAAATGATTTCTTTAGGGTCAGATAGTTTCATTAGTTTAGGAAAACTGCCTAAGTTGCTGTCTTTGGAACAACCTACAAAATCCTCATGATACAATTCATAAAAGGTCAACAAACTATTAATAGAGAATGTCTTAAAGTTAAGCCAGAAAATTTGCATTTCACCAGATTATTTAAACAACATATTGAAGTATTTAAGCACCTCCATATTCCTTTAAATAAATACATGGACCTAAAACCAAGAGTATCTATCTGATGATACAACACCATATTAGCTCTCGGTACTAATTAACTAACAGTGTAAAAGCAAAGAAATCATCATTGGAAAAAATGAAAAAGAGGTAATTACTTACTAGAACTGAAAATAAGCCTGGGTACTTGGTAACACTTATTTTCAGGTAAACAGTGGAATAGCTGGTTAATCATTCATGTGTTTGAGAACACCATAGGATATTTTATAAATCTTTAACATTTGTTCAAACTTTCTATCTTTCATACTTCCATTTTCTACTATTTTTTCTCAGTTTGAATATATGAAGAGTGGTTTACCAAGACTAATGAAAGCATCCTGCACATCAGAGACCATGGCTAAAAGAAGGAACATGGTCCCAAATAAGTATAGACCACACACTTTTTGTGCCAAAAGAGAGGATGCCAAACATCATTTAGTTGTTATGTGTTTTAATTTTTTCATTGAAACTATCTTCTTATGAAATTAGTGATTGTTAATAATGTAAACATCTTGGAATTTTTCTATCATCATATTTAATAATTATGATTTTATTGTTATTTACTGGAACTGATTTGGTCATGAACATAGGAAAAGTAAAATTATAAATAAAGCTAGAAATAGATATATTGCTGTGTATCTATCATCCTGAAATACTGTAAATACTGAAATCAGAAGTATTGTAGGTAATACTATGATCTTTATGATCTTATTTATAAAGAAATACAATGAAGAAATGAAATCTTTTTCTTCCTAATGCAAGGAGCAAACTAAGATAAAGGCAATGCATCCACTCTCTTCCAAAGTATTTATGCATTGGAAATTACCTAGTCTATTTTTCATCCAGTAGAGAGCAGTCAAAGTCCATGCTGCTTTCATAAAATCTGTGCCTCAGAATAAGAGGTACATGACTGTTAACACTGGACCCAGGTTCTAGCTGAGTAGGTCTCTCTATAAAACATGACCTGTGTTTTTTTTTTCTATATACCATTTCTTCTCAGACCTCACCCCTGCATTAAAACATATATATCAACTCATAGGGAAGTTTATTTGGATATCAGTGAAGATGTATGTAAGGTTGCCATTAATTACTATGCTTTGAAAGTATATAAGAGCACAAAGAAGAGTTTGAAGAAGTTGATGATAAAGGGGGTTGATAATAATAAAGATAAAAATAATAAAGAAGTTGATAATAAATACAATGTGTAGGTAGGGCAAACTTAGAATTCCTGAAAAAAAAAAATACCCTTGGTGCCACCAAATAGGTAGGCATTGTAATTATCAGCAGTTAGGGGATAACATCCTTATGACAATATTAGTGAAACATGAAAATTTTAGTTTTGATAAACTAAAGAAAAATTAAATTAAAGTAAGAATTATCAAGAAAGCATTAGTGGTATGAAGGATTAGGTATATGGATTAGGTATAACAATAGGATTAGGTATAATAATATTTTGTTACTTATCTCTATTTCTTTAAGTGTGGTAGAGATTAAAATATGAATATTTTCTAATTATACAAAAGTACATCCTAGCATGTTTTCTTCTTCTAGGTCATTTTTATTGTTATTGTTTAAAACCTTTGAGTACAGATCATTTCTTCTTTCAGATGCAACATGTTCCCAGAATGTATTTCTGGAGGAGATCTGCCAAGAGTGCATCTTGAAAATTTATCCACTGTGCTAGTTTCTGTAGTGTCATTGACAGAAATAAGTCAGCAACTGAGTAAATATGATAAGAAATGGAAAATGAGGTCTATTAGGAAAGTGGCAAAGTGAAATTTGTTTATATTTTGGGAGGTCCTAAAAAAAACATGGTAATCTTTTCCCCTTATAAATGTGTGTCAAGGTGGAATCATCCAGTATGTTCAAATGCCATCTTCACTTATGTATCAATGACACTATAGATTGAGCATTAAAAAAGCCTAGCTTTTTAAAATGTGTTTTTTTCCCCCCAGACATGATGTCATCATAATACCGCTACTGTTTCTGATTTGACCATCCTTGCAACCAAAGTCATACACTTAATTGGCAGAAAAGAATTAGGTATGTAATTTGTGACCATGAAGCAGACTGAATTTAACTCTTCCATGTGAGGTGAGCTTGAATGTCAGTCTCATCAGCTCCACTCTGGTCAGCCAACCTGGTGTTATGATTTGATTACCACTATTAAGAATCTTTTGTACTTTCCTTTAAAGTACACATTCATTAAGGTTTGAAGTGTTTTCACCAAGGAGTTAACAATAAATTGGAATTTTGCTGTAATCATTTCCTTAAAATATTAAAGTTTTCAATATGTGAAATAAGAACTATTTATTGTTTCCAGATTATATTTTCATCATTTATACATTTATTAAAAATTTCATTTTTCTGCACCATTCTTAATAAGAAACAATTGCTTTTCAAAAATATAATTTAGTTATATCCTAGGTTAATAAGTAACCACATTACTTTTATTTTAGAAACAATATGGAGAAACATCATATCTCATCTCCTTGTGTTAAATGAGACAACGTAGTATAGTGACAAAGACTTGGAATTTAGGTTTAGAAGATCTAATTTATTTTATTCTGAAATATAAGGGTCCATATGCTCTCTACTTATAATACTATCTACTAGATAAATAAGAAACCATAGTTAGTGTATATAGAAGTAGGGCTAACTGGACCCTAAATATCTGTGGTGATCAGAGGTGATTTTCGTGATCTTTAGACCCCCATTTTCTCATAATTTCTAGCAGTCACTCAACCTATGCTTGGACTTAGATAATGAACATTTTCCTCTTTCCTTTTTTACACTGCCAAATCATGGGGTCTCAAAACAAGTCCTGCAACCTCTTTTTCCAACCAGATTATTCCTCTAACCCATTTCTGCAGAGAAAAATTCTAAGGATAAGTAAGATGATAGAGTTCAATATGCAAGGCATATTCCAGACCTCAGTTACGGTTTAGGTCCACTTTTGGAGTGATCAGTATATCTCAGGAGAGGATGAATGCAGTCTTATGACATGACATGAATCTAAGCCAGGCACTCTGAGGCAGAGAAAAAGACCTGTAGTAAGAGCTTTCTCAAGGAGGCATATTGGTGCTCTTGGTGCATATGAGAACATGTGGCACAGAGATAGGAAAACTTGACTGAGGACTTTACATTGTTTGGTTTGTGAAAGGGAATGATCTGTGGGGGTAAAGGTGAATCTATCAACATGTTGATGGCTGAGTGACCCTATGGTAACTTAGATAAGATGTTATTTAGATTTTCAGACAAAAGCTGAAAAACCAGTCAAGAGATTACAACAGAAGACACAAATTTAATGATGGCATTATTCCTCTTTTCTCTTACTACCATAATGAATATTTTCATTTTAATCACATCAGTTAGATGAACTATATGTTTTCCAAAAGTGATTTGACAAAGTCTTTCCTTAAAAAACAACAACAAAGAATCTATTCTCCCATTAGCAAAACATTTTTCTTTTATTTTGTCTTGGGTTGGAACTAATATCTCACAATTTGAATTTTGGGAATTAATCTTTCTAATTGAAATCAAAATGTACTGAGATGTATTATTTTTTTAGAGGTATGGAGAGGATTTTATAGGTCCACACCTGTGATGAGGGTGTGTGTGATCCCTGGGTCTTGGGGAACATACTTGATAGTCTCTCTGATTGGGAATGGTGTTCTTGGGGGTCCTCTGACCTATACTAATGAGAAAGAGAAACATTGATTGTTGAGAACACACTGTCTGAAAGAAATCTTTCATCTTTACTTGGAAATTGACATTTCATTTTTTAAAATCAAAGCAAAAAGTCTCAAATGATAGCCAGAAAGTGCCAATTCTTACCAACAAATGCACAAAATACAAAAATGTTTGTTTTCTCATTACTTGGGAGAAAAAATCAGAAATATCTCAGGTTGATTATTCCATTAGGAAAAGGGGAAATGGGAGCATAGTGATTTTTGAATTCACATCAGCCCATCAACATTGAGGATATAATGCAAACTGAAGACAACTTGCTTTTAATTTGGTGGTCTTTCTTGCTTTGGTAATGCAAGTATGATTTTATCATCTAAAAAATAATAAAAACTTAAGTTGGCCATTTTTTGAAAGCTCTGTACAAGGAAATTTCATCATAATAGTAGTCTTCAGATAAATAAGAACTACTCATTCCCTAATGTCAGCATTTAAACCACAAATTGAATACCAAGTTCTTAAATTGTTGTTTTTCATTTCTTTACAAAATCATGAAAAACATTCAGAATGGTCCAATGAAAAAATAAGCAAATAAACCCATAAGTCTACAGAGTCAATTGTTTTTATTAGGACACTGCATGGGAAATTCTTACGAAGATTTAAGTTGGTGAAAGGATCTCATTTTTGCTTCTAAATTGCAAATCAACATCAACAAATAGTATAGTAAGTGAAGCATATTTCCTTTAATTGGAAATAACTCATGTTATAAGAATAAGTGAATAGAAAGCTTGTCTGAAGTATGGTATACTGGAAAGAATATCTACTGACTGGTAGGAAAATTGTATTCTGGGCCCAACTCTGCTACTTTCCAGTGTTAGGCTCATGGGTCGAATGTTATCTCCTCAGAGTTTGGTGTCCTCAGCAGTAAGTGTGAAGTTTGTAGAACATGATCACTAATGTCTCTTTCAGTCTTAAAATTTTCAGAGGTTCATTGCAAAACACCTGTAGTACACATTTATTTGTCTGATTCTAAAACATTTCTCAGGATGTATTATGAATAAAATTAACAGTTATTCTAAAGAAAAAAAGCAGTGATCATAGCAATTTTAATTTAACAGAAACATTTTTTGAGGGTGATAAAATATTGAATCTATATACTTTATTGAGATATCTATCCATATACATTAGCAACTTTTTAAATTATATCAGAAGTCCTATAAAATAGTTCTTTTCAGAAACTTTCCCAGCATAAAATTTTTTTCCTAATCTTTTTTTTTTTTTTAGTAAGTTGATTACTTTAACACGTAATTTGGAAATACAGGACTCCATCTCTTTAGTTGTATATTACTTTTTTGTAACTGATATTTTATATATGAAGTATTTATAAAAACAATTGTTCATATTGCTTATTTTAATTTTAAAAATAACAGGTATAATAGTCATTCTTGACCTGCTTTTAATAGCTTTTATCAGTTTTTATCTCTATTACTATGACTTTAATGGTTTTCTAATGAATGCATTTGATTGCAGTATAATTTTGCTGTTTTTTTTCATGAAATTGCAAGAAACAGAAATTTTGCTGTTTTTTTTTTCATGAAATTGCAAGAAACCTGTGGTTAAAAAAAAATCTCGATTTTTTTTACTTTAGATGCTTCTCTGTATAATCTCAAATCAATAAGATGTTTTTTTCTTCAGCTACTAAGTTACCTGGACAGTTCAGGATATAATTTTTACCACATAAAGGATATTTTCATTTCTAATTTTTATTGTAAAAATTCCTATAAAATATTTAAGCACATACTGTTTTTATTTTAAAGTTTTATTTGAATAGTTCAACAAATATCTATGTATTCATTCATAACCTTTTTGAACTTTGCCAGATTTATATTTTGCAAAATCATGAGAATATAAATGTATACAACTGAATATAGAATTCTATAAAAAGACTTCTCCAGTGTCAAGGCACTCCAAAAAGAAGTTTAAAAGTTTTAAAATTCTGTGCACTTTTGAGTTGTATTCATTTTAGCTTTCTGTCATACAGTAAATGATGAGCAACATAGCAAACCATCCTAACTAGTCTATATTTCACGGCAGGATATAATTAGCCTCTAGCTATCCTAAAGTTTTTCCATGGACACCAGCAACTGGTAGCCTCAGAGAGTCATGTTTTAAAGTAATGACACAAATTATGGCACACCTGCCTAGCATAACATGTCCAATTTTTCTCTCATAATTACCTGAACCGATGAGTGAGCAATTCCAGTCTTTCTACCCAACTTCCTAACATTTTAGGAGTGAACATCCTCTAAGTTTTCTGAAAAATGAGGTCTAGTTCTTCATATCAAAAGTAGTTCAGAAAAGAAAGGTGTTGCCCACTGATAGCTTTTAAAGACTTTTCTTCACATGTGCCTCACATACAATTAAACTAGAAAGAAGTAAAAACTTGACAGGAATTAGAACTATCAATTGAAGATCATTCAACACATGAATGCTTATTGCAAGGTAATTCTTAATAATCCTACCTGGTTAAAAATGTTTTAAATCTTAACACTATATTTAATCAGATAAAACTATAAGAAAATAAGGTAAGAAAATTGGCACATAGAGTTTCTTTAAAAATAATTACACTTAAAGTAGGCTGCTTCCAAGCCTGGGGTCCTGGACCACTGGAGCTCCCTTGCCAGTGGGGAGAAAGGTAGTGACAAACCCTGGATAAGCCCCTCATCCTGGAGCGCCCAGGAGGGGGGAACAGGTGGGGTTTTATCCCCATCCACCAGTGGATGGTTGCATGGAGCATTCATCTGCAGCCTGGATCAGACAAAGCATGTTTCCCCCAGCCCCTAGCCCAAGGGGGGTTTGAGGTGGTGCATGCATGACCATCCGGGCCCTGCTCCCATGCAGAGAGGTACTGGTATGTGGGAGGGGATGCCCCTTCCAATTCACTCTCACTCCAGCTAATCTTCATGAGGAGCAAGAACATACAAAACACAAAGCCCATCATAGAACAGGTGAGGGACCAGATAAAAATCCAGCCCACAGCCTGAGCTTGACACAGCAGATGGACAATTGAGACAACTAGTGCGTGTGAGACTGGAGAAATAACTATTGAAACATGATATCACGAAGCGCACCTATGTGCTCACTGGGTCTGGAAGACCCAAGACCTCATTTTGGAGATGGCTTCTAGGAAAGCAAGGTGCCCCTCCCCATACTATGGGAGAGGAGAGTAAGGCCAAAGACTGGGGGCATAGGTCCTACAACAAAGCTGCAAACTGAAGCAGAGGAGATGATCTACAATGACATTTACAGATGCTTGACTTGGCAGAGAAACTTCTTCATTGACACTGGCAGGAGGTGAGACCCCCCTAAATCTGATGCCAAAACCATAAACAAAACAACAGAGATTGGATAGGAGAAGATAGCCTCTGAAAAGAAAGCATGGTCCAACCACAAATAAATATAAACTGCCTGCCCAATGCAAACTTAAGACTGAAAACCTACCAGCAAGGTTTGCCTGGTTCCAGCAACACAGTCCCTCACTCAATGAAAGAACACTGCTACAGGAAAGAAAGAAATGAATGGACTTAACACAGACTATAAAACAACAAAGAGTGGGGTTTGAGAGAATGAGGGGCGCACCAGAGGGAGGAGGGAGGGGAAGATATCCCAAAAACCATTTACCAAGGTTGTGATTTAAACAATAAAATTAAATAAAATTAAAAAATAGCAATAATTACACTTACAGATACTTGAACATATTTGAAACTTTGGAAGCTATTGTAATTCTTAAAAGCAGTTCTGAAATATCTTAACATTCTATATCTATGGTTTTGTGTGAGTGTTGAAAGTAGTCACAACACAAAGGTAAAAATTTATTGTGGTCATGTTCCTACAAAGATGATACAAAATTGTGTTTTTGGACATAGTAGTTTGTTATCCCTATCAGGTTTAAATAAGAGTTAATTACTTTTAAACTGGTCATTAAATTATGTCCTAAATAGCACACTGTGTATTAATCACAATGAGCAAGATCAAAATTAACCAGATACAGACCTTACCTTCAAAGACACTTTCTTTATAGAAGGAGAAATGAAAAAGTGTGGTTTATATTTATGGACACACACATACTGTAATATCTGGCTCATTGATTTTCTTTTTTATGTCACTATTTATGTTATCATTCTTCTGTTGACTACCTCATTTATGATCTGTCTGTTATCTTGGTCCCTCCACATTTGACTTCTTTCACTTCAGTGATGATTTTTCTCCAACCACTTCAGCCACTCTCTCCCATGACCTTTTATGTAACTCTGAATCAATAATACAATGTAAACTTCAAAACCTCAATTTCAGTTCCTGTGACTGCCACTTATGCATGGTTTACTTATACTAGTACTCCTCCATCCACAATTCCTCATTGCCTCTAAAAAAATCTCACTCCTTTCCTCTCTGTAAATATTCTTTCTTGTAAATATTATCTCTCCTGTCTGTATTACTTTATTAACCCAGAAAAGCCTCAACTTTAGACTCAATTCTCTAGAAGTACACCAGAATAAAATGTCTGATCTCATTTAAGATCAGGGTATCTTTGACTGATTATGCTCCTACTATACTAGTTTTGTTTCTATTCTAGGAAATACTCACTCCACTATACTATTACTATGTAATAAATATCTACAAAAATTAGTGAATTAAAACAAAAGCTATCTTCATTTTCCAAGTAGGAATCTTAGTTTTTATAAAAATAATATTTATAAAAAAATTACCAATAAATGCTGTACTAGCTAGCTGAGGAAAATGCAGTTATGCTTGAAAGAATTTCTTTTTATATCATTATTGGCAATATGCACTTGCAATTAGAAAGTAAATGAACTCAGTCCTTCCTCTATTTATATGCCAGTGCTTTCTGAAACTTACAACGATCAAATCCAGTGAAATCATAAGGTCAAATGAAAAGCATTGTTCCCTACATTGGTGCAGTACTTTTGTGTCCTGAAAATAGGGAAAGATAACTAACATTTTTTAGCATAAAATATGAGCCATCCTAGGAAATTTTTAATACGTCAGTAATATTATATTTTTATAACATTATTGCAACTAGTCCAAATTTCATGAAAAAAGATTTCAAATGACTTGGCTAAACCCAAAATGTAATACATGGATTAACTTCAGTCTCTAGTTCCAAAGACTTCTCTCAATAAAATCAGTTAGCTCCTACTTACTTTATAAATAGTAAATCTTTGTATTATTCTTGTGCATTTATTCACACTTTATCAGAAATTGCCAAAAATCAGGTAACTGCCATAATAAATTAATGACTGAGAAGATTTTACTGTGGGTATAATAGTCTCAAATGCTAGTCTGCAATATGAGAAATTACAGCAAAATTTGTAATGGCAGTTTTGAAAGTTACATTAAGTATGATAAATTACAGAGGAATCAATTCATATGTATTGGCATTCTATAAACTAAATGAAATAATTTTCTTTTTTATTGAATAATTTATATATATATTTCACATCATTTTAATCCCGGGGGATCATCTACCACCTCCCCTCCCCAACCGCTCCAACTGGTCCCCACCCTCCCATTGTATACTTTCATGTGGTTGTCCATATATTAGTGAAACCATTTGCTTTCTGTTTTTTTCTTTCTGACTCATTTCTGCTTAGTATGATTTCTTCTAGGTACATTCAGGTTCCATAAATTCATCAAATTTGTCATTTTAATTGATGAGTAATACTCCATTGTGTATATATATCACATGAAATAATTTTCTAACCTGAATATTTTTTTCAGTACAGAAACTTAACATATGTCACACTAAGTATCATTTGCTAAGTCAAGAATTTAGTGCAAGATGATTTAAATAAATGATAGGATTCTGTGGTGCCTACTGAGGCTAGTTCATGTCCATAAAAGATTCTTTCTGGAGCCAAATTTGGATTCCGTTTGAGTGCTGGGTCAGGCATGTCTTATGCTTTTCTGTCCTTAATTTAATTGATAATGATGTAATTGATTTCTTAGCCAAAAGTCAAGATGATTTTCAAGACAAGAAAAAGAATCATGGTCTCTGTCAAATTAATTTATAAATCAGTTCATAACTTTCTCAGTGGACTTAAGGATTGGGAGATTTGAGTTCCTTTACTAACTAGATTTGTAACTTAACTTCCTATAGGGTAAATGAATTATTAGGGTTTTACCCTTCAACTATTAGCCTCTATGACCAGCACCTGTGGTATTGCACCCTTCAGGTATGATTGTGCATACCTGGGCATAGTGATATGAGCAAGTGTAAGTGTAGACACCTGAGTCTAGGAGGAGGCAATAAAAGGACTGTGTTACCCTGAGGGGAGCATGGAAATGAGTGCATGAGGATAAAAGTGAGAGGAGACCACATAGAAGAATTTGAACTTGAGAGAGACTCAAGTGACTGTTTCTTTGCTGCCTATTTCCCCCCTGTTCATTATTAAAAATTCTATGAAGATAATAACAAGGACTCTGACATTCTTCTTTAGCTGCTAGAACTAATGATGAACCTACCCAGTTTGGGATGGTTGCAAAATACTGCCTTTATCAACAGACATAAAATAGATCTCTATATCCCAGCACTTTCATTTCTAAAATGGGCATATTCTTCTAAGGAACATCTGATCTTTAAAACTACTGAATATGGAATTGCTGAGGGAATCATAAGTGCCTAGAGATAAAAAGTATATACATGTATATATATACACATATATACATATATGTATATATGCATGTACAAGTACACACATATATGTATAATTATATATATAAGCAAAGTTGTATGAAGAAAGAAGGGAGAGAGGTAACAGGTGAATTTGAAGAGGAAATAGGGATTTCTACATTTTTCTTAAATACTATCTTTGAAATGAAAATATCTTGCTAGTTTTAGTAGCTACCATCAGAACACTCAATAATTGCATAAGGTGATTTAGAACTCATGAAGAATATTTAGTGGGACAGGAGGCAGTAATATTAAGATCAGTTTTAGAATCATACAACAGATTAATCAAAACCCTGATATTATTTAACTCAGCTTCACAGGGCAATCCTTTGTTCTTCTTACACTGAACCTTGACCAAGAAAGTTCCCCAAATCTAGTCTTAACAAGAAGGGCCTTGAAGGGTACTCTGTAAGCACAAAAGTATGAAGGACTTTAAGCATCAGACCAGAAATTACTTGAGTCTAATTTTCAGGTGTACAAGAGCCAATATAACATGAGCATTACAAGAAATGGAAAAAGTGACAGGTACTGCAGAATTTTGGATGGACTTTAAGTGTGTGATGGATGAATGGAGAAGGGCAGCCAAGGAACTGTTAAGTGATGACTGAAGCTGGAGCCTGAATCTTGGCAGCCAACAAGTGAAAACATCAGCAGATTTTGAAGATTAAACAAGTCACAATGAAAATTAAGTCTGGTGATAACGTTTTACTGATAACTGGTGATACACTGGGTAACTCAATATGTCTAAATGAAAAATAAGGAGAATATCTCAAGAGCTCTTGTTATTGTTTACTTTTATTATTATTAGTTTGTAATTAATGAAGCTCTGATACTATCTTGGCTCATCATCTACTAAATTAGAACTTCTTAGCATGAACTTCTTAGCATGCAATTATAAACCATCAGTGATCTGGCTGGCTTTGACCTGCCTTCCCATAAGTCTTGGTCTAATTACCACCCTATATATTCTCCATTATATTCAGCAACACTAGCTCTGTATTTGCTCCCTGGAAAAGTCTGTTTCTTGCACACTTCTAGGCATATCTTCGGTCATTGCCTTTCCTTTGTTTTCTGCTTGTTCCACGTTTTCCTTTGGCCAAAATCTTAATCACCATTTGAAATCTATCTTTGGTCTCCCCCCAAAAAATGAGTTTATCTCTTTTCTTCAGTTGTGAGACTTTGCTTCTGATTATAGAACCTTAAAAGCAATCCTGATAGATCTCCTCCTACAGTTTGAGCAACTCTCAGTCTGATTTTGCTGTATTTTGCTTAAGGCATGGATTGTCTTGTTTATCTCTCCATCCCCAAATGCATAACAAGCATGTCTGTCCGATTTTGACTTCAATTGATGTGGAAGGGTTTTGGTTTAGGAGATGACAATTTAAATTGGAAGAACAAGAAGCTATGGTTACTATTATGGCTTAGATTTGTCATGCTGTAATCCCAGCATGTGGTGAAATATTAAGCACGCATGGTGATATCAATGTTTCCAGTCTTAGAAGACAAAATGGAGCATGGACATGTGTGCATAGTTTTGCAAATTTATCTTAAGCTTTTCCCTTAATATTTTATAAAATTAAAATGGTTGTTTAAAACATAACATGAACTGAGCAATTGACAGGGTAGATTGACAGGGTGTTAGTCCAGTGGTCATTACTACCCTGATGAGAATTTCTGTTTTTGGATATTCATTTTCCTTAGTTGCATAAGAAAGCTATTATAGCAGAGATGGTCTCCAATTTACAACTCAAAAATATAATCCCATGATTTTATTATATTACATGTAGTTATTTAATATTTATATTAAGCAATTTGGTTTTTGTTTGATGTATACATTCATGTCTACTAGCCTTTCCTGATGGCAGGGGTGTAGCGAGAAAGATTAACGGATTGGATGCATAAAGAATGACATCCAGGACCAATATACTAGGCCCAGGGAGCAAAAAACAATCATCATTTCACAAGGCACTGACACTCAGGGTGGCCAAGCTGACTGAAGGATATTGTTCTTGATAGGTACTGAGGGGAACCTAATATTTTTAGTCAATTCAGGTTGGTGTAACAAAATACAATACAATGAATGACTTAAACTAATGACATTTATTTCCCATAGTTTTGGAGACTGAGAAGTCCATGATCAAGGTCCTGGCAGATACAATTCTTGGTGAGAACCGAAGATGGATGACTGCCATTTCCTTGTGTCTTCACATGGTGAAAAGAGAATTCAAATTCTGGTCTCTCATCCTCTTGATGAGGGCACTGTTTCCATCATTGGGGGCCTGCACTCTTGTCCTTATTTAAACCTAATTACCTCCTTACCATCCCATTTCTAAACATCATTGGAATCTCTTTGAGGGGTAGAGCTTGAACATATGCGTTTTGGTTCAAACATTTACTTTATTACATTCCACCATTACTTCCATTGGCCGAATCCAAGTCCCAGGGCTAGGGTCTGTAATTAGGATAAATAAAATCCAGGCTACTGAGGAATCCAGAGGTCAGGGTGGAGTTGCTGTGCCTTTCATATCAATGGCAGTGAGAATAGCTGTTGTAGAGATACTCGAGCAAAAATAGACGCCAACTGATGAGATTGGTTGCTTTGAGAGAGTAATAAAAGTCAAAAGACCAGGTAGGAATGTAGATACAAGAACACTTCTCACACTCCATATTCATCTTCTCCTTTTTAAGCCAGAGATTCAGCAAGAGAACAGCTCAACTCTGCAAGTGCAGTACCTATGAGCAAACAAAAGGAAAATTGAACTTATTTTTTGATTTCTATTTTAATCAACTTATTTGATTTTTCTCCTGTTTAATTATCATATGTTGTGGCAGTAGTTAAGGGCAATTAATGAAAAAAAAGAGACCTTGTTTTGGAGGAGTAAAGCCTGAATAATACGTTATGTCTCTGATGTATATGTTTCTAAAACTTAAGAAAATATACTGACTTCCAGGAGACTAAAGATTTAAGGAAAATCTGCTTTCCCCTATAGTGCAGTGTCACTCTATTTTTGTTCTTGGGTCCATCAAGCGTTTGACTTGATTTGTGATTCACCATTTGTTAAAGACTTTAGATGTTCTGCCTGGACACCCAGTAGTTGTTTCCTTTTTTATAGTCTCAAGTGAAATGTTATTTAAAGAACACATTTTGTTTTTAAATATTACCCGGTGGTTATAGTCCTATAGGGGTCACATTTCAACCCAACTTCTTGGACGTCCAGGCCTGGAAACCTTTTAGCAGGCTCTGTTTCTGTTCCCATCTTCTGGAAAGTTGTCTCTGTGGACAGAGGTTTGGCATCTGCATATTTCCCTCACATATTATATATTACTTATGGAATCTGGAAAAACCTAATGTGCTTTGTAGATGGAAAATGTGGGGTGGATAAAAATTCCTGGATATCTACATTTGGATGGTTAGCATTTCTCTATTTATGAAGCTGAAATTTAGAAATTAAAACTTGAAATAGGAACTTGTAAGGAGGGTGGTTAAGTTAATTCATGGTGAAATTTCAGAGTCAATCTTGAAACCTGTGCTATAGTGAACTTCAAAGTAAGTTTTGTGAATGATCAGGGTTTTTATTCGCCCCCCGGTCATCTTATTTACAGTATCTTCCAGAAATGCTATGGAGACATATTTTTGCCACATTAGGTAAAAACCCAATTAGTCATTGCTACTTTAGCGCTCTTTTGTAGTTAAATATTGGATATAGAGCTTCCAGAGTCCAGACCATGAGTGAATATGTTTTTCAGTTTCTGATACTCCTGCCCAGTGCATTGCATAGCATGTATTTGTGACCTAGAGATGAGTCCTATCTCTGAGTGGAAATGAAATAGTATATTATATGTTATTCAAAAGTTAAATTTCATTTAAAAAAAAAACCCAGAGTTCTATTACATTTTCTTTCTTTATTGAGTTTTATAATTTGAAGGTTTTTAAAGCTTCAGAATTGTTTACTTGAGAAAAGAATTTAAAGTTAAGATGAATTTTACTTCAGGGCAAAGAAAAAAAACATGCTGATAAGCAGTTCTACATCTTTCTGTTTTCGTCTTCAGTAAAATACATTGTCTTAGATACTAAATCTTGAAGTTTAAAATGCTAAATCTATCTTCTTGTCTAATATTATTGTTATCACCAACTGCTAAAATAAGAGTTAGGGTGGCTACTAAAATGATAGAAAAAGAAAATTTATTTTTCATTATAATTTTTATAAGTAGTATGAAATGATATATGTTTATGACAGGATAGTCACAATATCTTAAAACAATTTTAAACTCTATTGAGTTCTCTATTGAGTTTATTAACTACTTTTTCTCTTTTCAGTATATGCACTTAAGTTTGGATACATTATTGAAAACTTATTTTTGTACAAATTCTGTGTTCTCAAATTATGTATTCAGTCATTTTTTATTACTTAATTCATTAATTTTTAGGTATTCCTTCCACTTCCCTTCTTACATTTTCTGTTTTATATTTTTATTATCTATCCTTAGCATTTTAAATAACAAAAACTTTTAAGGGTATAAAATTGAAGTTAAGAAAATCTACCTTTATAAATATATTCTATTTGTTATGTAAAGTGTTTTAAAAATATTTTCTAAATAGTTTATAATTGGAGCATGATTTCCTACATCCTTAAAAATTTTTTTGTGTACCAATCTCTTTAATTTTCAAAAACTTATGTTTTTGGAAAATTTGATACTTCATATTCAAAGTCACTGTAAACTCCTTGTTCTACATACTACTACTTTCTACTGATATTTCTGAATCTTTGTGAAATTGTGATGCTCAATTTTTCATAAAAGTCCACCATTCTTCCAGGTATCTTATTAGATTTCACATAAAACAATATTTTAAAAGTTCATATTTTACATGTAATGCAAGGATATAAACTGAATGCCAAAATAAAAAGCATGGGTTCAAGGAATTAAAAAAGTGAGGTATTGACATGTATCCAAGTTAAAATAACTATCAACTCAAAACATTCATTATACACACAAGAAGTTATATGTAAACTTCACAGTAACTATAAAACAAAAAGTCTTAGTAAAAACACAAAATAAAATAAGAAAAGAAATTGAAACATACCACTGAAGAAAGCCATCTAATCTCAAGGAAAGAGAGGAAGAGAAGAAGGAAGAAATAGAGAGAAACCAGAAGCCAGAGAATACAACCAGACAGTAATCAACAAAGTGACACTAAATAGATATCTATCAATAATCATCTCAAATAAACCAAAAAACACAAATGTTGAGCATTGGTCCCATC
The DNA here is from genome assembly GCA_004024945.1 of Uropsilus gracilis. Taxonomy (NCBI): domain Eukaryota; kingdom Metazoa; phylum Chordata; class Mammalia; order Eulipotyphla; family Talpidae; genus Uropsilus; species Uropsilus gracilis. Next base: position 25,367 of record PVHY01011864.1, read on the forward strand.
TGACAAGATGTTGACGGAGAAGGACCTCTACCTAATTCCCAAGAGATTCATCTAATAGTTAATCAGACAGATACTACATCCAGAAAGGCCTGTGGGTTGGGGCAAAACTGAGACACTCTTTGAACATCAGAGATTACTATCAGAGGCTTCATTAAACAGGATATGGATAGAGAAAAACATCTGAGCATTGTGTTCTAAGCAGGGGGAAAAGACAGCAGGCTGTTGGTTCATCCAAGGAGACCTCATGCAAAAAAAATGTGAATAATGTGGAGATACACACTCTTGACCAGGGGAAACACAAGTGACCTGGGGCACTCACAATAGTCTATGTCACCAGTGAAAATAAGCAGTGAAAAAGGTTCTTTGGAATGTACTCTCACTCTCCACTGGAATTGTTATTGACCTTGAGAAGTACACCAGCAGCAAGCAGACAGCTGTCTTTTATGTAGAATTCCAGAAAAGAGGGTTATTGACTGTGCCACAAACATAAACCAACCCTTCCTCCAATCCCAAGCACATTCTTACTGGTAGTGGGACCATTCCAGACCCTTCCTCACCCTCTAATTCATGAACTGCAAAAAAGTCTCAGTTCTTCTGGGAGCCTACCAAGGCTAAAAACCTAAAATCAAATGGCATAAAAGCTACAGCAGCAACTACAGGAGAAGTAAATTAATTTCATATCTCTAAGTTACTCCTATATTAAAGCAGCACAATGGGGAGGTAAAAATACATATATAGCACAAGGCACTTTGAGATCTTAAGGGAATTATTACAAGAGAGAATAAGTCTCTACAACCACAAAGATATGGAAGATTTTATCTCTCTAATCAGATGATTCAAAATTACTATAATAAATAGAAAAAAATAGTTGCAGAAATGCAAGTCAGAGTAATACAAAAGAACTCAGAAAACTTAATCAGAGAGATACCCAAAATTCAGATAAAAATGAGTGGCCTGAGAATTAATGAACAGGAAATGAAGTTGAAACTTTACATAAGAAAATGACAGAGATTGAGGATATAAGAACTCAAGTGAGAGATGGAATTAGGATATAGCAAATTGATGCTTGAATTGGAAACTTCAAGCTTGGCCTAGAAAATAGTAATTCACAAAGGAACCGGTAAAAGTATAGAGATAGACGTTAAATAAAAAAAGAAAGAAGGGAAATAAAAAGAAACACTTTGAGAACTCTATGATTCCATTAGGAATGGCAGCTTAAATATAGTAGATATCCCAGAAGGGAAAGCTATGGAAATCCAGAGAACTTCTTCCAAAAATAACATATTACCCTTCTGGCCTGGATACCCATATTTACTATTTCCTTTTAAATAAGAATAAAAGTAATAAATCAATTACATATGGGACTTTAGATAGATGATAAACCCCAACCATGATAGAGAATCAAAGTATTATCATTTGAGTTGTACAGTCTGATGTTAAAGAAAATAAAGACAAGTAATTCAGAAATACAAAGGACATTTAGCTTCATATTCCTTGGGCTACTGGATGTCCTTTCCCTCACACAGTTTATAATGCAATAGAACAAGAAGCACTTTTAAACAATTACCAAAAATAAAGAAAAGTGCTATCAATCTGGTAAAATATCCTCAGGGATTTTACTAGATCAAAGGAAAGAACATAGCTGGTTCTGAAACAGCTAGTTGTAGGTCTCCTAACTATGCCAAGATCTAGCTGTGTCCTCTGTCCTTAAGAGAAATGTTGCTTCTGGTGAAAGCAGAGTTCCAAAAATGAAACCAGGAGTGTTTGTTTTCTACAGATTTGATTAATACAATATCATGGTTGAAGGATTCAGTGATATAATTAGGAAGAACATGTTTTCTTTTTTGTTGTTGTTGGAAGTTAATTGTATTCAAACTTTCAAAGGCACAGAGGAAAGGAGGGCTCGTGTTCACCATATGAAACCACAAATAAAATAATTTAAAAATGTTTGTTTGGCAGTAACCTTTTTGCTTTATTTTTTATTGTAAAAATCATCTGCCAATTATAAGAAAACATTTACTGGAATTATTTGTGAAGGGAGAAAATGTCTCACTGAGGTGTTTACTAGTGAAAAAAACTGACAACAGAGAAAGAAACACAAATCAAAAGGTGGGAAATACTGATGGACAGATTCATCTTCCTAAGTGAAGGTTTTACTTAAAACATAAGTAAAATAATACAAATTATATAATTATAATTTAAAAATTGAAATTATTTTTTGTTTTACACACATTATTCTTGATAATAGTCCCAAAGTCAAAGCCCCTATAAGTCTTTGCTCCACTGTCTCTCATCTTTTCTTTCCTCAGATCTGGGTGGGCAGTTCAGGCATTCAGTTTATGCATAGTTTTCAGTTTTGCATTGCCCAACTCTGGAAAGCTTCCCAAACATCCAAGCCTATTCTGCCAGTGAGTCCCATAAAAAAATCAGTTTGACAGGTGTGTACTGGGACATGAAACTGGAATCCTTTAATGAAGCTTCCATGGTCAGGTATCTATTAAAGACCACTAAAATTTAGCAAGGAATCAAATTCCTCCAGCAAAAAGAAATAGAAGGGTAGTGATATAATTTTACCATTTTCCCTGTATCTAGCTATTATTACCCTGATAACCATGATCAATACTATAATTAATATAATTTTACACTATTGTACTGGGGGAGCATTAGATTATATAAGATGTGGTAACTTTTTGTTTTCCTCAATGAACCATCATGGAATAATTGTGAAATTGTTTATGCTATATTCAATTTTATTAATACTATATTGTATTATGTTTATTATATTATATTAAATATATTACTTTGTATATTATAATATGTATTAAGAGAGTTATAGGCATGCTATGGCATTGTAATATAGTAAACCCAGCCCAAGAACTAGAGGTAAGATTGAATGAATACTACAGAAATAAAAGGGGGGACATTTCCCTTGGTTTTAAATGGTGTAATTATCTGAGTAGAAAAAGGGGGGATTGGGGAAAGGGTGAGTAGTAGCATTCTATATTGACAAAACATCATAGGTATTTTAGGTACTTAACTAATGGGAAACTTGAGATGAAGACAAATTGAATAGCTACCAACAACGATGATTTGGCATCAGAGTCCATATTCTCTTTCTCCTCATTTAAAAAAAAAAAATGATTTAGAGTTCAAACTGAACTATGGGACTGGGGACCTCCCAAATATCAAGAGCTTTTTACTATCTGCCATTTTTTTAGCCTTTTAAATGCATTTTAGGTAAAACAGAAATAGATGACATTTTACAGGAATATGTTGGTCTTCTTAGGATAAAAAGCTTAAAAAAACAGTAAATAGTCAATGCCTATATTTCAAGAAACAGAAGCTTCTGTTGAGTAATAACTTGGGAAAGCTGAAGCTTACTCTGTATTACTTAAATTGTGCTTACACTTGGAAATGTATGATATATTTAAAATCTCAAGTAGCCAAAGAACTCTTTATCTTTCTTTTTCTATATAATTTCTTATTCAGTGAAATGTGGCCTAGAACTGTTTTTAGTGCCAGATTCTTCAGTGAGTATTTTTACAATGAATACAGTTTTGAATTCACTTTCTGACTTTTAAAAATATACCCAGTATTTTATTAGAGTAGATTAACTCTGAAGAAACAAAAGCATTGACTTAAGTTTAAGAAAGAAAATTCTGCAATAGAAATGATCACTATTACAGAAGTAGTTGTAGAATATTTGAAATGAAGTATATGCATTATGGATAGGCTGATTGTGAAGACTGAATTTGTTAGCTATTTTTTGATGATATTTGAATTTAAATTCTAGATACCTCAGTCTATCTAGATGAGCCTAGGTGAGAACTAAAATATCTAAGCCTGTCTCCTCATCCTTAATGAGAACTCTATGTGGCTCTTTGGAATGTTTAAATCTGTGCATACAGTAAATGTAAGGGAGTCCAGCTTTATAAATTCAGGTTTTTTTTTTCCTTTGTTTTAGATTTCTGAGTCTCTGTAAGAAGGTTTTGATGTCAGTCTGTCACAACTTAAGATTTAGCAGACAAAATGTTTAGTAGCAATTCTTTATTGAGATTCACATTTTGGTTAACTGAAAACACATATTGGTATACAGTATGGAAATACTGCTAATGCACCATATTTTAAATATTTGTTTTCTCTGGGCACCAACATTATGGCTACAACTATAAGTCATGAAGATGCAGACATTTATTTAAAGCAGTGTCTTATCGTGATTTAAAACTTGGCTTTAGAAATACAGCAGAATACATTCATTAAAAATGACATCCACTTCAGAGATAAATAACTATACATTGCTTATTATAATGTCTTAAATATAATTATAACTAGACATTTTAAAGTGACATATGAATTTTGGAGATAAATTTATAATTCTTTATTTGGTAAAATAAAGAAGTAATTGATAAAATTCCTATTTCAATGGAGAGTTTTGTTTCCTCTAGAATGACTGTGTTTTTGATCCTCTTTACTCTTCTCAGTTTGGATGATCCTCTGCTGTGTCTCACAGTTTTCCTCTTCTTGCTACTATCATTTGTTCTACTCATTCACTTGCTATATTTGTATTGAGTCCCTGTTATATATCAAGCTTATCCCAGGTATTGGGATACTTTGTGAAACATGAATAACAAAGCTTTTCCAGTTATAGGATATTCAAGTGCAGGAGAAAGAAAATGTCTATATGCAGTTGTTTCAGATAGGTCTAAGCACTACATTGAGAAGCAAATGCTATCCAGATTTGGATAGAGAGCAATTGTTTGCTGTTGATTCATGGGAAGTTAGGTGGTCTCTCTGAGAAGATATTTGAGACCTCCTAAAAAGTCTAGGTGTTAAAGACAAACTACAGAGAATTTTAATTGTCTTTAATTGCTGTAGATTTCAAAGAGTTCTTAACAAATAGCAGACAAAAATTAGTTGCTTTCTAAAATATATTGTGTAAAACTTTCATAGCAGTACATTCTATTGAACAGAGGTTATTTCTCTCCAGTATTTTATTCTTTCTCTCTGCTCTTTATCTTCATCTTTTTTTTTCCCCCTCTTTTTTTTTTTTTTTTCTCTTCTTACATTCTCTTTTCTATTTCTTTGTCTCCTATAGTCTGGAAATTCATTGAATATCTGTTTTATGACCCCTATTTAAAGGATTCACCAACAATGAAGAGGAATGCTAAGACATGAAAAAGACTGAAATTTTTATTTTAGAATCACTAATAGAGAAATAAATTTAATTATACATGAGTAATGATTGCAAATCTCTTTGCTGATCATTGTTTGATAGAAAATGAAATTTTACTTTTCAAACTGTGAGAAACACTTCAGAAAATTCAAAATAAAAACAAATTTCTGTATAAATTTATATTCCTCCTAAATATTATCTACAGAAACTGTAGATATTTATTTTCCTACATTATAAATAAGATGGATTTTTTTGCTCATTGTCACTATAGTCAAAAAATACAGCAGAAAATGGAAAGTTTATATATCAGAAAAAATTATTTTTTGATTTTGACTCTACCATGCCCTGCCCTGTGTTTATTTGAGGGCAAGAGAACATGAAATAAAAAAGTTCAGACAGTAAGTGAATAGTACTCAAGGTAGATAAGTGCTTACATGTATTGCTTTTCTGACATTCATATATTTTGTTTCTATATTTATTTATTAAAAGTAATCTTACCTCTGCTTTCAGGAAGAGCAGTTTCACAGGTAAGTTTTCCCAAAGTTAGTTTAGATAATAGCCTTCCCAAATTCAAGATTTTAAAGACCTTTCAGGATAACTGAAAATCACGTTCTCTGTTCTTTGTAAATATAGTGTTCCTGAAAAACAAGCAAGCATGAGCAATATGTGTGGAAGACACAGAAAGTGATGGAAAAAGATAGAAAGTGATTGAATAGACCAACTGCCATTTTCCTAGAATTGTCCCCAGATGTAAATATTCAGAGTTTGCATCAAAGAAGTATTTTAAATTTAGATGGTAAATCCTCATGTAAAATCAAATAAGTTGTGTTAATTTTCACCTTCCACAAATTAAGAGAAAGGCATTTTTAAGTTTTCATACTCAATTCATGATCTGCTAATGGCACCAATAAGACTGAATTTTACTTTCAAAATGACACCAATTTTTTAATCTAATATTTAAATGCCAGATCAGTTCTGAGTAATGGAATCTTTGGCTGATGTAAGAAATTGCTTAATTAGTTTTAGACAAATTACTTGTATTTTCCATTACAACATAACTTAAAACAAAAGTGATGATGCATTTGATTGTTCTGCAAAACTATTCACTACATAGATATGTATCTATTTCAATCTTGCTTTAAAATATGATTTTGTTACAATTTTCTTGTTGAGAATCTTAATTGATTTTCAGTCATTACAGATTTAAAATTTAAGGACTTGTTATTTCTCTAACCACATATCATTTATTGTCACGTCATGTTTTTTAAATAAAAATGATGTATTTTTAATAATAATGTTCACTGTTTAAAAAGAACTTAATTCTTGTTTTTTTATCATAGTTATTTATATTTTGAGAAAAAATCAGCTACCAAGCATAATGATTAAATATATCAAACATTTATAAGACAAATCCTAATTCAGATATGCTAATATGAAAAATGTGCAGTTTTAAAATGTAGAAAAATGGGGTATGTGTGTGTGCTTAAGAACTTAAAATAACTGGGTTAAATTGAGTTGGCAACACCTCTGGAGACTTCCTCTCATTTTTAATAAATATCTGAGATTCTCTTTATCAGTAAAAATTCCATGTGATGCATATGTATTAAATATTTTTTCAATTTCTACCTTTACCTACCAAATAAGAAACATGAAAACCTTTTTATAACCCTGTTATAACTCAATTTCCTTCTTGATAATTAATAAACAAAATACAATGCTCCCTATCTCCAAGATTTGTTACACCTCAGGGAAACATATCTTTATCCAATAAGTGTATTTTATCTTTAATTTTCATGCACAATGTAATGACTATATATTGCTCTGAATATTATTTTAAAATCAAAACTATGGGCTCTGTATTAATTATACTTTTGCCAGTCCCTGATGATGTTCTGAAAGTTGATATTTAATAATTTTTAAATTAGTGAATTTAGAGGATCCAGTTGTTCTCTTTTATGATGATCATTAAAAATATTCATAGATTTAATATAAGCATAAAAGGAATGTTAGGAAGAGAAAAAAGTGAATGGCTATACGGGCCATGATTTATAAATCTTTGTCTTTTAAGTGAGTCATTCTGTGATGTTATGATACCTCCATTGCTGTATTTTTTCATTTTAATTGGGGTATTAATGTTATTTAGAATCTGATTGTGATTTTTGTTTTCTACATATTTTTCAAATATCTCCTATTCACCCCATTCTATTGGACTTATACAATATCACCAAGATAGGTTTCTGAGTGTTGATGATACTTAGCCAGACTCCAGAATGGAGTTTCTACAATTTCGCCTCCCTAGAAAACAGTACAAAGTGGTTTCACTGGATGAATTAGAAGCAAGATCATTTTCTTCTAAAAGGAGAGAAGTTCACAAGTTCTGACCGATCTTCTCTAGCTCTGGCATCCAGTGAGAAAAATAGGAGTGTGAAAATATGAACACTTCCCAGTGGGGTTTTGATTCTAAGGGTTATAAAGAAAGACATGAGTCACTCCAAGCTCCTGCAAATCTGCTGGAATTTGAATTTTAGTCATGGTAGAATCAGCTTTCTGTCACATCTACCACTCTTCAAATATAATGTTCATTTGAATTAGCCATAGTTTCTGCCTGTGAGGTGTTCTTAAGTTTATAAATGACAATAATATACAGATGAAGTGCATCACAGAAGAGACACAAACAAAATGGTATGGAAAATACCAGAAAGAAGAAAGCACTTTAGTTGGGTGATAATGGAGATTGTCTGGTATGATGATAGATTAAAGTTATGGTATAGAGAGATGTAAGCATAAAGAGAAAGGGCCGGTGGTATGCTATGAACATAAACATCAAGTCTATGTATTTAGTTGGAGTCTATGTAATTCATAAAGTGCAAATATTTTAAATATTGTCAATAGTAGGAGTTTTATTGGATTAAGTGAAAGTTATTCAATTGTTTTAACTTTCCATCCATCTCCCTACCCTGACTTTCTGATAGAGCTGGCTCCTTGTGAAGTTTGACCAATAGGGGGTGTGAGACATCAAGCCTGGAGGTGGAAGACAGACCCAGAACTTCCACCTTCATACTTGTTTTCTGCTACTTGCCTTATCTGTGAACAGCATGCTAGCAGTGTGTCCTTTATCTTCCAATGGCATTCTACTGAAGCATTAACAGAGTCCACTTTCCAGTTTGTCCAACACCTGGAGAACCAACCTCACTCTTCCTCCTTAGAAATAACTGCCAACTACTGTGCATTCCTTGGCTTTCTGAACTTAGGCCCCTGGGGTTTTTTTGAACTCAGATCAGTAGCAACATCAGATCAGTATCAACCAACCATATCACCGCTTTCACACCTAAACCTCTGTACTGAGTCTAAGCCTCCATCTTCTTCCCTTCTTCCCTTTGTTCCCCAGCTCAAGGGATATCACCAACTTCCAAAGGTGACCACATCCATGTGTTCTTTCCATTTCTTTTCTTTTCTTTTCTTTTCTTTTCTTTTCTTTTCTTTTCTTTTCTTTTCTT
>PVHY01011864.1:34136-46559 GCA_004024945.1 Uropsilus gracilis
TTTTTTTTTTTTTTTGCTCTCTCAGTTTATCTAGTTAAAAGCTTTGTTCTAAGTTAGGAAATCTTGATTTAAATTCTCTGTTCAAATAACTGTTATGAGCTACTGTCTCCTGAGTAGATCCTGATGAATATAGTACATAGATTTTATATATATATATATATATATACATATATATATATATATGCTACAATATTGGTAGGAACTCTCACAGCAGACAATTTTATTGGAATAATCACTAGGGAATTCTTATTTTTGTAAAAAATATTTAAAATATGCATCAAGAACAAAAATATTTTTTATGTCACTCTTCTGAAGTGTTAAGAGTTCTAAAGAAGGATATTATACGAGTATAATATGCTTTTCAAATGAATAATTTTAAAGTTTCTTAAGATTTTTCACACATGGTTCCTCTAATCTCTTCCAGTTTGACTACCATATGCCTTAACTAAATGTGAACTTCGGTGCCTGTGTCTATATGTGTGTTAAGTTGGCAATAGGAAAACAGAGGAGAGCAATGGAAACCCCTATCTTATCTTCCCCAACTCCATCACCTGCTTCATAGACCCTGGGGAGGGAGCAGAGCTATCCAGAGAACTGCTATTTTGAAGACTAAAATTCCTCTGGGCTAAAGATATGGAGTTTATTTCTCAAATAATTTATTACATATTTTAACATATATGTATTCTCGTTTCAGCCATGATTCATAAATTTACTATCTTTAGGAATCATAAGTTAGAAAACATTTCTAAGTATTTTATTTAGAGATTACTACACGCTAATCAGAGTGACACTATATAATTATAGCATTAAAGAATATGTGACCAAATGTGAAAATCTGTTAAGGAGAGCTCATGATATCCCTTAATTAGAGAAATTTCATTTCAAATTTAGAAACTTAAGGTTGCTAACTTAACATTTGCTTACAATACATCTTCATTAGTAATATATTCAAATGCCACATTTCAAATTAAGTTAAAGTTTTGCAGCTGTCTCATATTAAGGATAATAAAAATCAAGCCTATTATTTACATTAGTCTTTGCAGGTATACCAGATTACCATAAACTTTATGGTTTAAAATGATACACATTATTTGTTGGTTTCTGTAAGTCAGAAGTATGATGGTCTTACTAGTCTAAAATGTAGGAGTCAGCAGGCCTACATTCCTTGCAGGATGCTCTTGGGATTCATTCCTTTTCTGTCCCAGCTACCAGAGGCTGCCTACTTTTCTTGGCTCATGAACCCCTTTCTCCATCTGTAAAGTTGGCAGCACTGCATCTCTTTGCATCCGATGCTTCTCACACTGTCACATATCTTTCTGATCTCAGTCAAGAAAGATTCTCTTCTTTTGAAACTTTGTGTGATGACACTGTGCCTAATAGATAAGCCTGAACAATCTTTCCATTTCATATTCCTTATATTAATTGTATTTATAAGATTCCCTTTGTCATGCAAAGGAGCATTTACATTTTGAGGGGTTATGTGGATGTCTTTAGGGGTATTCTACCCACTATACCTTTTAACTGATTTTTATTTAGTTTCTATGTAGAAGTCCCATGTCAAAAAGAACAGATATACCTATTTTAGTGCAAAGAATTATTTACTGCTAAACCTCTTTGTAATGTTATAATTCTGAGCTGAGTATAGATGGATAATGAGGGGGGATGAAAATAATTTGGATTTACCTGGAAGATTTTTCAAACTGCAAACATCTCATTGCCAGTGAGACCAAGAATTTGGTATCAAATTGTATTCCCACTCCTTCTTCTTCACTGTTTCTATGAACTTCTGTTTATCAACACTGTTTTCATAAACCTCTGTTTACTAATGGAATTTTTTAAATGGTTATCTGTTTGTGGGGTAGAAAGAGGGGCTGAGAACTTTTGTTTCATCTCCCTGTTAATATTAAGGCTGGCTTAATTTCAAAAGAAAAAAATAAAGTCTGAATGCAACCAAGAACTTGCTTACCTACATTTCAGTTTTACAAAAATCCTTGAAATCTTGTGATTGTTTATTAATACACTCTTTGTTCTGCTTAGTCTCCATGGACAAGCCAAAAAACACTGACATCTCTATTACTAGAAGTGTTTTCCTAAAGTTTACTAAAAAATTGCTTTTAATTCTTATGTAAGTGGAGTCAGAATAAGGACACACATTTAAAGATAACTGAGTTTATGAAATAATGAGAACATTATCTGAAAACCATTTATCAAATATGATAGGAATTTTCTTAGAAGTACTTGGATTTATAAAATGTGCTTTTTGGTTTAGAAATAATGTAGGGTAAAGTGGTTTTGAATTTAAAACTATTGACAGTGTATATTACTAAATAAGTTTCTTTGGTCAATCTGGAAAAATAAATTGTATATTGTAATATAGTTTAGTTTCTGATACCCCTGGGAATGAAAATATTAACTTTATGTTTAATAAAAGGAAAACAGTACTTGACAAAATGTCACAATTGTTCATGATAAAAATCCTCAAAGGGTTGACTATAAAGGAACATACTTAAATATAAAGAGCCAGGCAAGGGAAAATGAAGAATGACAGCAAGAGAGATTGAATTTAGCCAAAGAGACAACTAAATGTAAGCATGAACATCCAGACAGTTTATTAAGTCTTAGAAAACTTTTTATGCTATGTAAGAGAATGATTTACAACTTGTTAAACAAAAGGAGGAAGAAATGGTTTAGAAAAAAATCTGATTAGGTAAGACACTAATTCCTGACAAATACCTGGGGCAGGGGATTCATTCATTAACTTGGTGTTATCTCTTAGGGAATATCTCTTAGGGCTAATATTGGAGGAATGGGGGTGCTGCTGCTCACAGGCTGTGGGGAGGAGGAGGGGTGGAGGGGGAAAGGGAAGGAGTTGGGGACAATCTTGCTATTCTGTCTTTAGTTTTCTGAAGACAGAGAATATAGTTACATGAAGTTTTCTTCATTTATAGACTGAGCCCTGTCTGGTGACAGTGGGCAGCTACTAACATCTAAGCACATAGAGTCCATATCTGACGAAACCTCAACTAACATCATATTCAATGGCGAAAGGTTGAAAATTTGATCTCTAAAATCAGGAACAATACAAGGCTCCCATTCTCACCACTTATATTGAACATAATACTGGAAATCCTAGCAATCAGATAAGGTAATAAAATTGATTCAAATCAGATAAGAAGATACAAAGTTGTCTCTATTTGCAGATGATATGATTGTCTACGTAAAAAATCTTCATACTCATTATGAAAAGACTGCCAGAACTAACAAATTCAGTGAACTTGCTATATATAAAGTCACATATATAACTCAGCTGCATTTCAATACAGCAACCTCAAATACCTGAAACAGATGGCCAGTAAGCTTGCAAAGAAAAGCTCCTGATCACACAGTTCATTCCTTCACTAATTAAAAGGTGTAAAAACCCCATATAATCCCTACTTTGCAGGAATATTCATGGATAATTTGCTGTATTCTTCCTTTGGGTTCTTACTTCCTGTTCTCAATAGGTCATAATAAAGACATAGGGCTTTGCTTCTGAATAATAAAAGAAAAGACTTTCCTCTTTCTAGGAATTTTGTTCTCTTTGACTCCAGCCACTCTGAATAAAGCCTGTTTCATCATGTGTGGTTTGCAAACACTCAACCAGCCAACAATACTTTACTTTTAATTTTTTTCTAATTGCTGCTGACAAGGATTCTCTTTCCAACTCTTTTGCCACAGCACAATTTATGCAAATAGTAGAGATCTTTCCCACATTGAAATCTTCTCAGTAATATTTTTAAATGTTAGCACTAAATATTAACATCTTAAAATCATTTGTGTTCTTTGGATAGGCTTTATTTTCTCTATCATATTTATTATCATTTTTCCCTTCAACTGAACTTCTCCTTTGCTTCCAGCATGAACAATGCTTTTTGAATGTTCATTAACTTCTAATATTACTAATTTATTTTCATGGCATTATATGCATGTAAAAGATATTTAAAACCAATAAAATGGAATTATTTGAAGTTAGCATTAGCATTACATATACTGGATACACTAGTTGATTTCTTTAACTCCACAGACAATCTCAATTGCTAAATTCCTATATATTTTTCAGAGCTACATAAGAGAAAAGATAAATTTGTGATAGATGATGGTTGGAGGGATAGATAGATAGACATTGCCAAATTGAACAGTGAAATGATGATCTTAAAAGAACAAATGTTCCTTTAAAGATCATAAGGATAAATATTCATCATATACTGTGCACAAGAATATTACTATACCTTAATAATAAAAATGGTTACTACCTTATGTTGGGAGTCAGGGGTGGGAAAAAAAGAAGAATGGATGAAAGAGATTGATAATAATCTGAGAAGCAAACTCACATCAAAGATTGGGACTCAGTGAACATGAACTGAGCTAATTTATTATGTGCTTAAAGTCCCTCTATACATTGGTGAAGGAGTGATTACAATGAAAGTAATAAGGAAAAAAAAAAACAAACAGGATCCTGTGGTATGTGACATGTGGGGTAGGAGGATTGGAGATTAAATACCTCAGGGGATAAACACTTTTAGGTTTCAGGGACATGTCTCTTCAGTGGGACATTCATAGGTTAGGGGACTGCTGTCATAGATAAGAGGTTATGGGGCTGCTGTCATAGGTAAGAGATCTGTTGGTAGCCATCTCTGGTGTGCCAAGGATGGAGGAGAACAAAGGTGTTCTTTATCTAGGGCATATCTCTTTATCTATTATCAATACTCCACAACCTTATTCTTTTAAAGTGACTATGTAATTGGAACCAAAACAGTTTAATTGCAGGATCCTACTTTTGGCAAATGGGAGAGGAAAAAGCAAAAAGTTCCTTCTGGTGTTTTATTAAGTAATTTTTGCAAGAATCATTTAAAAATTAAATCAGAACAATTTTGTGATCAATTCAAGCTTGATTTGGTATAAAAGAGTAATTTGTGTAGAAGGTGGGGGGAAAGAAGATTACTAGACCTTTCTATAGTAGTTTCCTTATATTTAATTAGGACTTGCAAGATATATAGCAAATCATCCCAGGCTAACTCATACAGTCATTTGAGCTTTGAGTCTAAAGGAAGATTATACTACTTTCTAATAGTGAAAATGAGGAAGTGGCAGACACATTATATCTTGGATTTGAAAACTTGGTATTCTGAGCTTTATGTCTCATCTGCTTTATTTGTTTAACTTTCCAGAAAAACAAATGATCATTATATTTCCTTGAGTTTTTCTTAATACTCTATCCTAGAGGATATTTAAATATACACTGGAGTGGAAAGACTCCTTGATGAATGATTTATGCATGCATTGAATAAATATCTTAAAACTCTGTCATAACACAATATGAGTACTTATTCCTCTTTTTATGGAATTCCTCTTTTAATGGAAGAATCCCTTAAGGAAAAAGTTGCAAAATTTTAATAAGACTCATATGAAAATTCATAGTTATTTTCCAACACATAAACAATATGTTTTTAAGTACATTGCTTTTGTGTTTTGTTTGTTTATTTTTTTATTTTGGCTGCTCCCAGAGCTCTAGCCTATTCAATATATGTTCATTTTCCAATTTCAATAAATCTCAAAATATCAAAATATTCTTGTGCTATATCCTAAAAAAACAACCAGCTTATAAGTTAATATATACTTCATAAAGGACTGTCATAAAAGTTGATCAATCTTATTTATTCCTTATGCCATGAAATAGCAAAAATTGTTAATTGAAAATAATCCTCCCCACAATGCCATTCTTAATTTCTCAACTAGTTTTTTACACTTTCTGTCAAGCATCTGATAAACTTAACATTGTACACAGTTAAGCTGCCTTTCACTCAACTTTAATCAAAACCTTATTTCTACCCTATGGTCAAATTTTTCAAAATTCTAGCACATGCAAACATATGCAAATATGGCATATATCATTGATATACCTATAATAGATAAAATTTTATATACTTTTGCGTACTTTGTATATTCCCTCCCTCCCTTTTTTTTCAACAATAGTGGGATAGAAGAGCAGATATTCTCTTGCCTTTTGTTTGACTGGTAGTCATCAGGTGACTTGTTATTATAAATAAAATCTCTAGACTGGTCAGTAACTCTGATTAAGTTTTTATTTTTATTTTTGTTTTTTATGTCTTTTTTATTTTTTATTTTTATTTTTATTCTCTAGATGTTTCAGCACCATTTTTGAAAATACTGTTTTCCCACAGAATTGTGTTTACTACTCTATTAAAAATCAATTAACCATATATGTGGAGAATATACTTAGATCTTTAATTTTCTTCCCATTGCTTGATATGTAATCCTATGCCAAAACTGTGTTTTGTTGTCTTAAGTTTAAATCATGTAACTCTTCCAAAATTGTTTGCTCTGCTATAATTATTTTGGTTATTCTTTCACATTTTCAATTAAACTCTTAGATTCTGCTTTTCAATTTGAGCAAAATTTATTCTTGGAATTTTTTATTAGATATTTTGATAAGCCTATAGATCAATCTGGGGAAATTTGACAATTTATAATTTTCAGTCTTCCCACCACAAATATGGAATATCTCTTGGTTTATACAGGGTTTCTTTAATTTCTCAGCAACATTTTGTCATTTCTAGGTGTTGGCCATCAGATGCAAGTACGAGAAATGAACTGATGAGGAGAGATTGTTTAGCAGCAGCTGGGGGTTAAATGGAGGTATGGGCCATAAGACAACTTTATTAACAAAAGAAAGGGGTATTTATAAGGACAGAGGGTGAGGGCCTGGTGAATTCCAAAGAAGACAAACAAACCTGAGAGATAATTAACAGTCTAAAGCAAAGAGTAATTGAGGAAGGGGTAGAGTAGGCGGGTGGTCCCTAACTTAGATAAGGAAAGCCAGGGTGCCAGTGCATCTCAGAAGGTCATTTCAGTAAATCCCTAAGTTTTCTTAGGGATGGTTAGCAAGAGAGGTTTTCCTTATCTCCTTTGGAATGACCCTTTGGTATGCAAATGGCGCACAGTATGTTTTTTTTTTAATTTAATATAAGCTAGGAAACTTTTACAGATTTACTATGATAGATATAAAGCAGCTTTAGCAAGAGAATAATTATGATTACTATTACAATAATAAGTAGCAGTTTATATTTTAAGTGAGCTTTTTAATTTAAGGGGTTAAGCTAGGATAGGTTAAGTGGGTTTAGTGGGGGCATAGCTTTAAAGCTATTTAAATAAGATATAACTTTTTCCATTTGTTTAGCAAACAGCTGATGGTTTTGAGCAAAGGCAATATGATGCCTTGGATAATTGAGATTTTGATTTGTATGAGAAGTAACATAAACATTAGTAAAATTATAGTGTCAGCTTACGAAAAGTAAATGTTTAACAGCGGTGAGATTTATGTACACAGAGTTTAATTTATTTTGTAATGTATTTAGTTTACTTTATAGATAACATTTTTTTTGGCCAGTTTATGGATTCTTGTTGAAATGTTATGTTGTATGTTGTTAACATGTTTAGCTGTTAAAATTTTAGATTGGTATGAGATGGTTGTAATAGTGATTGTAGCAGCGGCCACGCTGTGGGTTTTAAATGCTTAAATTTTTTTACAGCGAGCAGCTGCTGCTGCGTCTGCAGCTGAAAACGCTTTTCCTCTTTTCAGAACTGTTTGAACCCCCCCCTTCCCTTCTTGCTTACTCTGGGTGAATTTTTGTGGGAGGGGTGGATAGCCTTTTACAGTCTTATTAGCACAACAAAGCTCTCCTTTTTTCCATCTGAATTTAACTCCTGTAAGCATTGCAATATCATGGACCACATCAGAAAAAACAATGTTGGGATGGAGTTGTGACCTTTGTCTAAACTGTCCCTAGCAGCTTATCCTACCTTTTCCCATGTGCTAGAGTTTACAGTCCCATGTTTCCCTATCTCTGGGCAGCACTGTAGGGTGAACTGCAGGCTATTTTTTATATCTTTTTTAGAGTATCTGTGACCCTTGGCTTTTAACATTTGCTGTATTACCTCTACAAAATGCTCATCTACCTTTTCTCCTTTTACTGGGGGGTTTCCCATACTTTCGTTCCAAGATCTTTTCGTGCATCCGGAATCTTTCGGTTCTCTTTTTGTTTACCATTCGCTGACTTCTACTTGCCTTTATTCTTTTCTGGTATAGAATGATAGGTATAGAGAAAAGTGAGCATACTGTTAAAAACTAATATTGACCTAGAAAAGGCCAAGCCTCCCCTGCACTGGCGTGAGATCACTAAGTCCGATGGACTCGAGCCAGTTTTTGGTGACCTTAAGGAACCAGATTAGCAGGCTGAAGGAGTTTAATGGCTCTCGGAAAGGAAAAATAAAAGTGGACAGGCAAGGCAAGGTAGCAGAGAGATGAAGATGAAAAAGCCCCATATTGGGCTCCAGATGTTGGCCACCAGATGCAAGTATGAGAACTGAACTGACAAGGAGAGATTGTCCAGCAGCAGCCGGGGGTCAAATGGAGGTATGGGCCATAAGACAACTTTATTAACAAAAGAAAGGGGTATTTATACGGACACAGGGCAGGGTCTGGTGAATTTCAAAGAATATAAACAAACCTGAGAGATAATTAACATTCTAAAGCAAAGAGTAATTGAAGAAGGGATAGAGTAGGTGGGTGGTCCCTAACTTAGATAAAAAAAAAAGCCAGGGCACCAGTGCATCTCAAAAGGTCATTTCAGTAAATCAATCCCTAAGTTTTCTTAGGGATGGTTAGTGAGAAAGTGTTTCCTTATCTCATTTGAAATGACACTTCTGGTATGCAAATGGCACAAAGCATCTAGGTATAGATTTCCTATGTATTTTATTAAGTTTATCCATGATTATTACATATTCTGATCATGTTGCCACTCTTAAAAACTTATTTCCAATTTTTATTTCTGACATTTAGAAATTGTTAATTTTTATACTGAATATTTTAATCGTGTCATTGCTAAATATTTCCTAAACATTTAATTATGCTATTGCTAAAAATTGCTACACATTGCTAATTATTCGTTATAACACCTCAGAGATGACCATTCTTTTTTTTTTAATACTTTATTTATATATGAATTTCATATCTCTGTGATCTCTGGGGTTCACCCCCCCTTCCTGATTGTTCCCACCCTGTCCTACCCACCCCCCTCCCAGGTTGTGTACTTCAGTTTGGTTGTTGACTTGTTTTGACTTTTCTTCATGGATTTTTGTTTATCTTTCCCATGTCCCATATAGTAGTGAAAACATTTGGTTTCTGTTTTTTCTTTTTGACTTCTTTCTGCTAATATGAATTCTTCTAAGTCCATCCATATTATCATAAGATCATCTAATTTGTCATTTTTAATTGATGAGTAATATTCCATTGTGTATATATACCACATCTTTTTCATCCAGTTAGATGACCATGCTTTTGACTGTGTGTAGAACTAACTCTGGTCACAAAAGTAAGAACACTGAAATGGAAGTGACAATCCCACTTTAATGGTTTCCATAAGTTACTTAGCTTACTATTTACCTTTCTGACTTCTGCCATCATTTGTTCTGCTTCCCAGTTTGAATAGATATGGAAGCCTTGAATTCCACCTGGGCATAGTCCACACACCTCTACCAACTACATCTCTTGTGACCTAATATGGGATAAGAATTGTGCTCATTTTAGTACAACTCTCAAATTAAATGTCAAGAACAGTGGCAGCCTCTGAAACATTTTAAAAAAGCATATATTCAAAATAAAAGTAGTGTATATGTAGTCAGCTATACCTTCTGGGACATATAGTACTCTTTGTAGAGAGCGGGAAGAGGAGGCATCTTGAAATATAATACACAATAGACTGCAAGATTTCTGCTCATCACCATTTGTGTTTACATATCATCTATTACCTATTTGTATGTATATATACCCTTTAAATGTAAATAATGGAAATTTTGTACATCAAATGTATAGAAATGACACAGAAGGTTTTGGATATGAGAGTGAGCATATTTTAGTGTGTATATTTTATATTCTGTATCCCAAAGATTTAAAGTTTGTCCCCTTCCCTTTTTTGCCCAAGTGAAACTGAGCGATAGTAACCATGCATTTGGGGTTTCCTTATGGCCAAAGAATACATCCCAGTGGTTTTGAGTTAATTTCTGCCTCCCATGGGCTGAACACCATTACACATTCTCAGGCATGACTTTGTAAACAGAAGTTTCAGCCACCATGGCACTTGTGGCCTTGTATTCTCAGAGGGTCAGCGTCTAGCAAAATTCTCTAATTTTAGCTTTCAGGGACCCAAGCTCCAAATTTTGTAATCTTTCATAACATTTTACTGAAGTTTCTTCACTAAGGGAGGAAAGGAAAGAGATACAAGTTCCTATTTCATTCTCAGGCTTCCAAGCCTATTATTAGTGTTATCCACAATTCTCTGAAGACTTCAGAGGCCACACATTGCCTTTTCAGAGAACCACTGGTGGAATTGTTCTGGAAGAATTTATTGTTTCTGAGAAGAAACTTTTAAAATTTGTAAACAGTTTGCACTCTGAGGCCCATGTTCAGGATGCCCTTTAAAATCACATTTTGTGAGTAATTTGATGTTTCTGGACAGATTCTGTCTTAAGTCTCCCTCATTTCCTTTGGGATAAGGTTGCTGAGTGAATGCAACATCCTAAAGTCTCTCTTAGTAGCTTATGATTTATAATTGAAACTGGATAAACCTGATTCACATTAAATGCTCTATAAATGTTAGAAGAACTGATTTATATTTGGAAATAAAAGCAAATATTAATCAGGGAAGGTTTTAGCTCTGCATGGTAAATCTGGTTAAAATTCTTTATCATGTAGATCATATATATATATATGAGGAGTTTGTATCTTAAAACTACTTTTATTGCTTAACGTATTTTATTATGCATTGCTAAATTATAGATTTTAGTTTAAAAATCTATAATTTATTTAAAAATCTATAATTTATTCGCTTTAAATGATTGCTAGTTTTTACTTATGTTGTATAAATATAGTCTATGGTTTTTATATTCATCTCTTTTTCCCTGCTTGATGCAAAACTAGTATTTTAAAATGAAGATTCTCTTACAGCCATTTGTTTAGTCTATTGTTTAGCTTGTATATTTTGCTGTATTTAGAAACTGACTAGTTGTGCTGAGGTAATATGTATAAAGCCATATGCAAAGATTTTGAAAAAAGAAAAAAATTCAGACAAAATATAAGCACAGAAAATGCTTTAGTTTGTGAAAAAAGTTACTAATTGAAACAATAAAACTAAATAGTTGCTACTCTTAAGAAGGCACTGCTTGCTAGAGTTACCTTATTAGTGTGTCTAAACTATTATAGTGTTCTAAAAAATCCTTAAGGCCACATTGTTCATTCTGTTTGTGAAGGTGTTTTCTTGATTAAAGATCATTTTCACATAAAATTTTATTTTTAAATCTGTCTACTGCAGTGTTTTCCACTGCATGTTCTATGTAGGATAATAAAGTTTACATTTTTTTAAAGTGAGTTTATAATAAAGTAAGTTTGGGAAACAATGAATTAAATAATATTGAGCAGGTTAGAGCAGGACTGCACAGAGGCTTTAACAGACTGATGTATAATAAAACTGTCTAATAGAAGGCAATTAGCACATAGTGCTACCCAGGTGCAACTGGGCCATGGTCCTCTTCTGGAAGAGAAATATATCCTGTGGAAAATACTGTTTAGATATTTGAACATTTTTCTAATCTAAAGAATTCTAAGTAGTTAGGAAACCTCACTACTTAATATTACACCATTTTCTCTTCATAACATGCATATGCTTAAACAATATATACATAGCATACAGTCTGCTGGGTTTTTTGGCATTGTAACTGGGACCTGAAAGCAAGGTTGAAACCAAAGGCTGTTACAGATGGCACCATGTCCCGCCCCCCTTCCCCCCTGCTAGGAGGCACAGGTAAGGATAAATAGGGCCTGCCAGGGCGAGAAAGTCTCCAGAAAGACCGGAGACTGATAGGGATATAAGAAATTATAGAAGCAGCCCCCTGCAGTCAGCCATTCCAGCCCCCACTATGGTGATCTTCCAGGCTGTGATTGCTGGTCTGTGAAGCTTCTAGCTACTGACCTTGGAGAAGAGAAGTTTAACTCTGCTGCCATTGCAGGCTGAGGGGAATGTCAGGGCCTGGAGCTAGGTACATCACTGAGCTGTAATGCTACGGACCGGCCGTGCAAGAAAGACCGCTGAGTGTGGGCTTCAGGCAGACAGGAAAAACTCAGGCAGGCGAATGATGGTCACAGACACGAATTTAGTGAGCGAGGAATCTGCTGCTTTTTGGTAGGTTTTCGGGCCACATTTTTATATTGTTAAACAAGCTACTTTAACATTCCAAGGGGAGGGGCATCTAATGAGTAGTGGGTGCATTATCTCAGTGAGAGGCAGAAGTGACCGCGTGAGGGTAATTATC
>PVHY01011865.1:0-11693 GCA_004024945.1 Uropsilus gracilis
CCACCCCCCCCCTCCCCGCACTGTGTATAGTTCTCTTGTTCTTGCCTTCTGCAATTGGGGGTCCCCGAGAAATGAGAAATGACTAATGGGTGCGGGAGTTCTGAGGCAGCCGGAAAACGGACTGTCTGGGGCTCTCAGGAATGCGCCCCCGAGCCGGGGCCAGGGTGGGGAGCCTCTCGCGGCAGCCGCTCACATTCTGGAATGGAAACTTGGAGCTCAAAGGCCCTGCGGCAGCCTCCTGTGTAGGTGGCTCAGCCTTTCTTTTTACTTCCCTCCCAGGCCTTACCTGCCTAAACAAACAGTCAGAGCCTCCCACCCGCTGCACCCCCGCCCCGGGGACAGGAAACAAGCAGTGACAGCTACCCGCCCGCGCCTCCCTGCCTTCCCGGCGGACCCGGCGCAGCTCGGCCAGGCTAGCAACCCGGCGCCGCGGCGCTCCGATTGGCTGCGCCCGGAGTAGCGGCACGGCGCTCGTCCAATCGCGGGCCGCGCCGGCCGCCGCGCCGGGAGTCCTCGCCGGCGGGAGGCCATGGGGAGCGCGGTTTGACATGCCTGTGGTATTTGCTCAGAGGGGCATGACCACTTTGGGCAAGTCTTTAAATGTGAGTCAGCTTTCGGCCGATCCCTGGGAAAAATTCCTTCGGTGTTGTCAGGCAGGGTTCGCTAGCTGAAGCATTAAAAAAAAAAAACACACACACAATTCAAAAGGGATAATCCCACTGAATGGGGAAAGGCATTCGGACCCTGTCCCAGGCTCTCCGGGAGGAGGCCAAAGGCAGTGCTTGGGGGGTAAGGAGGTGGAGAGGCCCCTCAACTCTGCGGCTGCCCCCAAAAGAGCAGCGCCCCCAAAGGTGTTTTCAGGTTCAGGAGGGTCAGGGCACCTGCCCCTGCTTGTGCCCTCTCCTTACCTGCAGCAGGGTATACAAGTGCCAGGGGCCACTTAACAGGCAGCAAAGAACAGCGCCCCCTGGAGTTGTGCAGCAGACCTGCTTTGACATAGGGAATGTCTTGTCTGCTCCCATTTTCCTCTCTTAGCTCCCTCTTCCCCAACTGCCTTTGGCTTCAGTCTTGGATCTCACATTTGGTAGCAATGCCACGTTTATCTCTCTCCCTCTCCAAACCTCAGTTTCCTCATTGGCCGAGTCAAAGGCAGATGGTTTATGAAATAATCAAGTGGGAATCTGGAAACTTGGGGTGTTCACCTAGCTTCTTTCCCCAATCACTTCGGGAAAGTCACTTCTTCACACCTGGTCTCAGTTTCTACATCTATAAAACGAAGGAATTGTTCTGGAAGAGTCTTCAGGGGCTTTCCAGCTCAGAGTGTCGTTCCACCAGGTCACCCCTGTGATCTCCTCTTGGGGCCAGTGCTGGAGGTAGACTAAGACCTATGACTAACCCACCTCCTCCCTCCTGTGGTTCCCTCCGTGCTCCCCTAGGCTGCCCAGCTTTTGCTCTTCACTTGTCATTTCAGAGAAGCCCAGCAGACAGGCCTGGGAGATCGAAGGGGAAAAAAGACCAAAAAAGGTTGAGGACTGAGGGAAATGAGCAGCAACTAGAGAGATTTATGTGCAATTTGATTTTAAATGAACATCTTGTGCAAAAGAAGAGGCAATTTGGCACCTGTTACTGATGAGTTAATAGCTGAGGCACTCTTGGTAAGAGGAATACAATACTGTGAATTAGCTCATGTGGCAGCAAATTATAAAAAGAGCTGACCAGAGAAAAGCTGTAGAATCTCTGCATGTGAATCTTTTCAACATAAGGTAGGCACCACACTGCTTCATTTGGGGGACTCTGAAATTCAGGCTAAGTGAAGCTTCGTGTCTTCTGAATCAATGGCATGGAGGTCCTGGGTAGTTTTGGATGTGAAAAGCATGGTGAGATGCAAAAAGATTGGCACTTTGCTGCTAACTCAGGGCATGACCTTGGAGAAGTCATTCACCTTTTGGAAGTCTCCTGTTCACTTGCCGCAGGCGGAGGGATTCAACTGATGGAACTTTCA
This sequence comes from Uropsilus gracilis, assembly GCA_004024945.1. Lineage (NCBI taxonomy): Eukaryota > Metazoa > Chordata > Mammalia > Eulipotyphla > Talpidae > Uropsilus > Uropsilus gracilis. The sequence goes on from PVHY01011865.1 coordinate 2,003, forward strand.
AGTCCCCTCCAGTTCTGACATGCAAAAATTAAATGAATACATGTGAATCATGGCCTTGAAACTGTGGCGCACTGGGGGTCTTTTCATGGTTATTTTTGTGTAGATAAAGCTGACTGAGAGTTCATCAAGCTCTGACTGGTTGTAAATCAGGTCATCCACTGCTTGCCAGCTGAGACCACAACAGGGCATCTATTTGGTGACAGGGTTTCACTATGAGTCAGTAGTATTTAGTCTGTTCCTACTGTCAGCTCAGCTTCTACCCTGGTTTTGTAGACTAAGTCAGCCACTGCTCACACTCCATCTTGGTTTCTCCACTTTCTGTGATCTAGATGAGTGGTGTTATGCCTTTGCCAAGCTTAGGGTCCCTGACAGCTGAACAGCTAGTCTGGAGGGGGAGAAACTAACACCCGATTGATTCCACACCTCTCATTTTGACCATGCCCTTTTCTTCAAACTGTTTTTCCCATCCTCCTGGGGTGCAGAGTTTTGGAGATGGGGCCAATCCTAAAGGACAGGAAAAGACACGATGTTGTTTTTTCATTCTTTTTTAGTTATTTCTACCATATTAAAAATAGAGGATATATAAACCACGCTAAAGATCAGATGATCACCATATGATATGAAAGAAAAGAATCCCAAAAGGTGGTAGGAGCTTAGTGGAGAGTTTGCTATTTTCTATTTATGCATTTCATAAAAATTTGCGATAAATGCATAAGTTTTGAAGCTTATGCTCGAACAGCTCAAGATAGACTTTAGATGGGGTACATCTTTTTTCCTGAATTTTTGTTGGGAGTCTCAAAGGAAGCAGGGCCTCCCTATCTATGGAGGTACTCACAGTTTCTTCGGTCACTCCAAGTCATGACCCTTGGGGTCCCAAGGTTGGCCAGGCATGTCAGTTATGTTCCATCATCCAGGAGGGGCACTGGGTAGTTGTAAGACATGGCAGCGTACTTGGTGTGGGAGCTGAGGGGGCCAAAATTATAATGAGGCACCTGATGTTGAAGAATGCAACCAGAACTGGCTCCTAGGTCCAGGCACTCTAGAGGGAGGTGATCGGTCTTGCAGCCATCTTGGTATAATCTGGAGTATTTCTCAAGGCTAGAGAGAAATTTTTCTAGCAATGAGAATCACATGTAGGCTGAGGATAAGGAGTGAACAACACAGAGAAGCAGGAGGGCTCACAGTGGACTTGGATTTCCCAAGAAGGTTGGTGCCAGGTGTGTGGGGAGTGTGAGGTACTGGAGTGAGGATTGCAGAACTGAAGCTGGAAGGTAAAGACTTGTCTGTCATGATAAGGAATTTGCACTTTAGTTGACAGAAAAGGGAGCGTTTTGAGGCTTTCAAATAGGAGAGAGTGATCAGTGTAGAAAGACATTTTCAAGCTTCAGGTTCAAGGCTAACATTTGAAAAATGAAATGGATAAGGAGAGAATGGAATAGAAAATGGCAAGCTTTATGCATGCATGTAGTATTGTGTCACAAAATGTATGTTTATGTGTATGTGTGTGTGTGTGTGTATACTTCTTCCTGTGGGTCATAGTTTAAAAAGTCTGGAATCATTGGACTTGCAGACCCTTCCAGCTGCACCAGGGAGAGTGGACTGGTTGGGGAGAGAGAGGAAGTTCTTGCTGACAGGACAGGTGACTTCATTCCTTCCCACTTGAAGGTCTTGAAATGGAAATTGCTTAGATGTTGAAGAGAGTAACTGATCTTTCCAAAACCTCTGAGGAGGAAGAAAGGTGATTCTACTTGTCCTGCAGAGCAGCAGAGTGGACTATTGAAATGTCTGGTGCCCTGCTCATGGCAGAGCATATCCCAAGAGTGCCCATGACGGGACCAATATTTGGGACAGTCCCTTCCAGTCTCCACCACAAGCCCACGTTGCTCTGGGACAAAATGTGATCCTGTAACTTAACCAACTTGGTATTCTTCTTTTCTCCCATGCTGTACTTGCTATAGCCAGCATTTGTGTCCAGCATATGTGTGCATTAACCTAGTATCATCTGATTGGTATCCACATATCAGGTCTTGGTCTTGTTGCTAAAGCACTTAAGAAAGGCTATTTCATACTGTCCCATAGTCAGTCATGCCAGTGGCTTGACAGCCCCAAGTGCAGGAAAACCCTTCAGGGATAGCATCATCCCCAGTTTTTGGAGTTGCAGCATATCTCCCTTCTGCTGCCCTCAGAAAAAGTAGAGAGTAGCTGGCTGCAGTCTTCTTTGTGACATGCCCATCACTTCAAGACTGGTTTTAAGAGTCTACATTGCCCTTTTTAGGCAGCCTTACATGTATTCAGGGCCTGTTTACTTTCCAGAATCCAACCGTGAGGAGAACACAGCTTCCTGTAATACAACATGGTCCTATCTTTCTAAGGCAGCACTGCACCCTCTGATTACCTGATTATAAGCACCCCCCCTTTGCCAAGGGAACTCTGGACCCCTTGCAAGCAGTGCAGATACTTGTTCATTTGTGTAACTTCAGGCACAGCCTCTTAGTTACACCTTCAGGGCAAACACACCAACACCTCTCTTTGACTCCATACATTTTTGCATGCTGTTCTTATCAAAGGTTGGATTTTTCTAGTTCCTTCATTCTTTGTTCCAGACTGGGAGCAAGTCCTTAGTAGCAAGCACAACCAATCATGGTCTGAACAGGACCATGTGTGGAGGCCCTATCCTGGATAGTACATATTCAGCAAAATCCCAAGCGATATTATCATCACTATTTTGCAGATAAAAAAAGTTGAAGCTTGGATACAGTTCAATTTTCACAACTAGTTAATGATCAAGTTAAATTTCAAGTCCAAATTGGTCCAGATTGTATTCCCATGCTTGACCTTGGAGATACGCTACTTACCCTGATTCCCTTCAATACTCTCATACAAAAGCTGGGATACCATTCCCCCTCCACCCCCATTTCTGTCTTACAGCAATCATGAAAACTCCTCTACCCCATTAAGAAGAAGGCCTAGGCAGAGCTTACTTTTGCACTAGGACTCTTGCAGAAGAACCATATCCAAAAACCTGACACTTGGAACCCTGCCTCTTGACTGAATTCCTTAGCTGTTCAAGGAAGAGTTCTTGGTGTGAAATCAAGGAAGAGAAGGAAGGAAAATGGAAAATGCCTCAAATTACACAGCACCAGGCCTAAAGAAGTTCAAAACTGTGAGCCAACCTTGTGCTCCACTATACCCACCCAACACCCCCATCTTCATCATTCCCTTCTTATTCACAGCTTTACCCTCCATCCCTACCTTCCTTCAGACACCCAGCAAGTGTCAAAAACACGAATCAGTCATTCCACAAACCTTGAAGTTGGTATGTAGCCACCATTTTTGGTGTGACTAAATATACTTTTAGCACAGAAATAATTCAAGGCCCCAACCCCATCCACTCTTTAGTCAGTTATGAGATCAGCATTGGCCATTTGCACAGGAAGATGCCTATGGAGGGGCACTACTGTCCACAGCTGTCAGAACAGCCTTTTGACCAATCTGACATAGCGATGCTCTCTCCGTTTCCTCTTTGTTTGGAACAAAGAATCACAATTCACAAAAAGTTTCTTGCAGTTCACTGAACCCAGCCCTTGCCATCTGATGCAGGAATCTGACCATAGTTCCCCCTCACCACTCCTCCAACTCCTCCAACTCCCCAAATAGTTATCTTCCTATTTTATAAGAAGTACTCCCTCCATTTTGGGAAGTGATTCATATATTTTTCTGGCATGTTTATTTGGTCCACAAATACTTTCACCCATAGTGTCCATTTCTACTCACCCCTAACTTTTGAGATGACGAAGTCCTACTTCTTCCACATGGTAATGCTTCTGTTAGCTGAAGTCAGAAATGGTAAGATGCTCAGTTCAGCTGTCCTTTCCTCATACTGAACATGCCCAACTTTGTGCCTATTTTACAGTTGTGTGGATCCTCTTAGTAATGTCAGCCTCACTTGCAGGGCAAACTCAAGTAAGTGAATAATGAGTTTTACCATGTCCCTCCAAAGACATCATCTCATTGATCTCTATGTCCAGACTGTGAGATAAGGACACTTTCCATTTTATGGGGGAGAAAACTGTAGCTCATGAGGTTAAGTACTTAGCCCAAGGTAAAATGGCAAGTTAACATGAAACTTTTATTAAACACCCAAGTTTTTTTTTTCTTGAAACATGAATTTAACCAGGACAAAGATATGACATCCAAGAGCTAGGTGGTCTCATCCATACCTAAATATGAACACTGAGAATAGGCGAGACCTGTGTCAGCAATCTGAGGTCTCAATGCCTAGAACCTTTGTCTCCCTCTTCAGCTCCCCCACCTGATTGGGGCAACCTCTCTTAATTGTTGCAGAGGTTTCTTACCGAGAATGGAGCAAAAAGGTTGACATTTTCTCCATGTTGACTCAGGAACACAGTGTCACAGTCAGAATCACCTGTCCCACACTCTCTGACCACTGTACACAGAAACAAAGTATTTATGGCACGTGTGGACTTGAAGCAGAATACTAGAGACGTTTGTCTCTTTTCCATAATATTTTTGGAATACAGGAGCCCTCTGGTGGCCAAAATAGCAGGAAGGTGTCCTTGGGAAAGGCAGTCTGAGAGTTCTTGCCAGAACTTTATACTTGGTGATCTCTGGCTTCGTTTTGAGGTTCCTCTCTTTGCCGTGTATTCTTTTCCCTTCTATACTCATAGTCACTTGCTTTCTGCACAGCCTCCCTTCCTCCCATCTTGATTTCTCCTCTGCATCTTCCCCTCCAACCCCAGCTGTCACCCCAGCACCCCTGGAATCTCTCCTTCCTGCAGTCTTTGGCCTCAGAGGACCCATTCTGAAATCTGGCCAGTTCCCCTGTGGCAGGTGGTGAGCGACAGCTGCTACTCCCGCTGCTGCTTCAGTAGTGTGGAATTCAATTCCCTTGTGGGTGTTTAGAGCCTGCAGATGGATTAACTAATGATGCCTGTTCATCAACAGGCATTTGCAGTGTCCTGCTAAGCACTGGGGGGGGGGGTAGGGGTGGGGGGATGCTGATCATCTTAGTGGAATACATGAGCTTTCTTAGTGGAATACATGAGCTTTCTTATGTGGAATACATGAGCTTCCTCTACCTTGGGCCCCAGAGGTTGACCACACAGTCACCTGGCTGTGGGGTTGGTGGACTGTCTGGAACCCAGGCTTTCCAAGTTTCTGTATTATGTTCTGAGTTGCACAGGACTCTGCTTCCCTCCGGATCACTTGTCTTCATGTATGCCATATAACAGTGAGAAAAATAGCCAATCTGCATGTAGATAATTGAGAACTGATCATCAGTGCAGAGTCAGAAGCTACACTGGTGACTGAAGTGGACTTCAGTGAACCAAATAAGGGGGAAACACTAAGATAGAGCAAGAAAGAAATTTTGGTGAAAAGTTTAAGCACTATTCTTCTAACTTTTATGCAATAAGATGACAGGACAGCATGACACTTAGAAAGCACTTTGGTCTCTTAAGAAAAAGGCCTCCTGTAAAAGGAACTGTGGTTTTACGCAGTAAGACACTTGAGCATAGAGTTGTCAGGTGAGATGGCCAATTGGTTACTCTCACTCTAATACAGTCAGAAAAGCCTTTGCAGGTTCCAGAATATGTTGCAAGAGGGTGTCCAGAACAGGACATAGGAACAGTGTTTCTATTCCTCACATGTTACCGGCAATAGTAATAGTAACAGCAGCAACAGAAGTAGTAGCAGAGGTAGCAGTAATGGGGTGGGCTGGGCATGGTGGCACATGCCTGTAAGTGGCAGCCTAGGAAGCTGCAACCGGGGCCAGGGATTGCGGTTTAAGTTCCACCGGGGGCACGTAGCAAGACCTAGTCCCAAAAAAATAGCTGGGCGTGGTGGTACGTGCCTGTAATCCCATCTACCTGGAAAGCTGAGTCTGGGGATTGCTTGAGTCTGTGGTACCCCAGGCAACGTGAGCCTGCAGTTCCACAGGCAAAAATAACGAGACCTAGTCTCAAAAAAAAAAAAAAAAAAAAGAGCAGGTAGCAGTAATAGTAGTAGTAGCAGCAGCAGCAACAGAAGTAGAAGTGGTGGTGGCAGTATTAGTAGTCATAGCAGCAGCAACAGTAGTGGAGTGGTAGTAGTAATAGTAGTAGTAGCAACAGCAGAAGAGCAGCAGGACAGCCCTTGAAGGGTCATAAAATTTGGAAAGCTGCAGTTCCTATCATCTACAGAAGAAATGACTAGAGAGAAGAAAGAGGGTTACAGAGGGCAGAGTTAATGCTCAATGGAGCAATTGTCCCATCATGACAAAAGCTAGGCTTCTATATCTACTGCCTTCCCACAAAAGGGAGTGGCCCCTGGATTCATGCTGCTAACAGTAAGGGTCAGAATAGTTTTGGAAAGTATCACCCAGGAAGCCGAAAAATTCTCTTCTCTAGATTCTGAAAAAGTATAGACAAATCTTTTTAGAAGCCAATAGGTGCATGAGCTCTACCTCAAGGGCAGATGAACTGCCCTCAGGGGATATTCTAAAATCTTCTAGAACCTTGTTCTAGAAGATTTTGTTGTTCTAAAATCTTCTCAGGTTTCTTGTTTCCCAGCATTTTATGGGTTTTTAAAAACTATGTTATTTCTAGGAGTGGGGTAGAAGAGTGATGCTTGAGTGTATTAAATCTGCCACCATAATCTAGCTTCTCACCAAAGGCTAATTTCGAGCCCTTCCTCACCTCCCACCAAACAACTGCCCTCTGTTATTGCCATAACTTACAGGATTTTCTCTTAACTTTGTCATCCCACCATGAACCCCTGCTCAGCTTATTCAGTTGTCCCCTAGGTTCCATGTATGTCTGCTCACCTTGGTGTAACTTTTCAGCACAGCTGTCTGCATTGATGTGGTCAGTTCTCTGTTCTCACACTAAGCTTTGGGCAAAGAGCCTGGATCGTGTCTATTAATTGTACTTTGTTTAGCAGCTCATTCCTAAGACAGGTGCTAAATAAATTATTTTTTATGATGATCCTGATGACATAATGAAAAGCACACCAGATCAGAAGTTAGAAGGTGCAGTTCAGTCATTGCCTGCCCCTCAATTAGCCGTGTGGTCTTGACTATCTCACTGCTTCTCCTGGCCTCAGTTGGCACATGTATTCAGGGAGGAGCTTTAGACTAGCTAAGTTTGAAGGACAACTCCAGTTCTGAAATTTTCTACTTTCCCCCATTAAAGACTATAAATTCCTTGGGAAGCAGGGGAGAGCCATGTCTGCAGTATCCCTAGAATTCACCTACAGGACTTAGATCCCTGGAGGTGGGATAGAGTGGGAGGTGAGGCCGACACAAGTACCCATCAATAGATTATCATATCAGGCAGAAGAGGCATTGAAAGAGGCAGGAGGGACTGGCTTTCCTCTTGATGCCACCTCTTACTTGCACTGTTCTTCACCTTTATTCCCAGGGAGCCACTGAAAGCCCCCATGCCCCAACACACCAGTCTTACTTACTTACACACTTAGTCTCTAAACTAACTGGAGTTTGGTGCTGAGCCAAGACCTGCAGAAAAAGAAACACTGTTCACCCCACTCGGAGTTGGGAGAACTTGCCTTTCTTTAGCCAAGGCAAGATTTATACTTTTCTATGAAAATATTCATGTAAACGCAAAGAATGGGCCTAAGAAGTTTTGGGCACAGAGCCGAGGTTTTGTGAAGGGTAGGATTCCTCAGCTGTCATGAATATCAGTGGAAGGGGAAACAGGTGGTGAATCCCTGCTTTCCTTATGCAAATATTTTAAGTGGATCATAAACCCTTTCTATTCTTCCAACCAGCTCTTTATAAGTCTTATAGTGTTTTAGCGTTTGCTGCTGAGAGTGCCCGAGACTTTTCCCAAGCCAAGGGGGAACATCACTCTACAAGCAACTGCTGGTTTAGGGATAATAGATGTTGGTTCTTCGTGTTTTGGGTCCTAATTCCCTTACTCAGACAACTGATGAAGAAGCTGTCCAGAACTCCTGGATTTGACTGACTTCAGGGTTGTCAATGGAAATGTGTCTCATTTTATTTCTGATAACCGAGGCTTAGCGTACAGGAGCTATGTTTGCCAGACAGGCGAGGTGGGAAGTCTTGGCAGCAGCTCTGGGCGAAACCAGGAAGAACATGATGAGACCAATTGAAAGAGGACGTCACTGGTTTCTAATGAGGGGGTGCATGTCAGAGAAGCAAGGCCTGGGGGGAAGCCCTTTCATGAAAGAGGGAAGTGAGGTCCAAAGGGTCATGGGTGCTGCTCAGAGAAAGGAAATGTCCCCAAGAAGTAGAAAAGGGCTGGACAATGAAGAGACAGATTATCTGAAGGTATTTTAAAGAAAATTGGCTCTTGCAGAGAAAGCAGCAGATAGGAAAGCTCATTTCATGAGACTGGAGATGATTCTGTGCAACAAAGACAGAGGAGATAGACGTGGAATGTAGAACTTCAAAGTAACTTAAAGTCTTCTGGGGCCAGTCTTTTTATTTTATAGGTGAATAAGCAAGAGCTTATTCCAACAGTCACTAAGAAGTAAGGCATTTTCTAAGACAGCAGTATAGCTTGGGGTGGGGGGTGGGGGTGGGAGAGTGCACTTTTGTGTCAAGCAGACTTGGGTCAGAATACCAGTACCTCATTTACTAACCCCAACCTCGGGAAACCCCTCTTGGGACAGCAAAGAGAAGTAAATGAGAAACCCCCAGTCAAAACTTGACTCTGTGCTTGTGAACATATTCTGATGAGCAGCCGTATCTCTTCCGTTAGAATTATGATACTCTGGACCAACTCTGCTGTTCTGAGAATGAATGGAGAGACTTTAGTCAAGTCAATGCGATATACCAGGCACACTCCTGCTCTATTTCAGGCACTCAGCTAATTACTAAGATCAGATTAGTCTAGTGAATAGTCACAAAAATATTAAGTTAGGATAATAAGTCTATGATAACAATGGTGATAACAACAGTGATGGCACTAATTACTCTGGACTCAACAAATGAAATGGAGAGAGGTGAAAAGTTCCCTGTGGATCTAGTCCTTTAGTTGACTTTGGCTTTGGTTTTTGGGAACAAGTGATCTGAGTAATATGAACTTCATGTGGTCATTCATTCATTGGCAAACACTGAGGTCTTATAAGGTGCTAGGAACTGGAGACATAGTGGTTCAGAAAGGCAAGGACCTTCCCTTAAATAGAAGTTACATTCTAGTGGAGGCTATAAGCAAATAAGGAAATAGATGTATAGTTAGGTAGTGATAAGAATTATGAAAAATAAATAAATCGGGGTAAGAGGACAGCGGATGACTGAAGAGATAGCTATTTTAGTAAGGGAATGTCTCTCCCAGGAGGTGGCATTTGAGGAAAGGGCTATGTGGAGCAGGGAGGTGGCTCTGGGAATATAGGGGGGAGAGAGAGGGTTTGGAGTTCAGCCAGCTAGAAAGCCCTAAGGTGGTACAAAGAGGCCACATGCTTGGAATGTGGTGTTGGCCCCTGGCTGGGGATGTATGAACTATTTCTGCCTGGATGCAGAAGAATGAAGGGTTCACTGTGAAGAGACTGCTTTCTACAGAGCTTCAAAGCAGGCCTAACCCAGTCTTCTGAGTGTCAGACATAGAGTGAAGGGGCAGGCCCCAGGAACCAGGCTCCATACGGCCCCTCTAGTCTGCTTGTCAATGAGACTCAAATGGTACCCCAGACCCAAGCCAGGCCTCTGTGGCCA